>RJWM01015230.1:0-33395 GCA_004363535.1 Dasyprocta punctata
TTTTTTTTTTTTTTTTTTTTTTTTTTTTTTTTTTTTTTTTTTTTTTTTTTTTTTTTTTTTTTTTTTTTTTTTTTTTTTTTTTTTTTTTTTTTTTTTTTTTTTTTTTTTTTTTTTTTTTTTTTTTTTGCGACACCAGGGATTGAACTCACAACCTCGTGCCTGCCTGACAGGTGCGTAAGCTGCTGAGCCAAATTCCTGGCCCTGGTATTTTGAGGCTGGGTCGCACTGTGTAGCTCAGGCCGGCCTTGCGCTCGCGTTGTAGCCCAAGCTGGCCTCGAACTCACAACGCTCCGCCTACCTCAGCCTCCCGAGTGCTGGGCTTAAAGGTGTGTGCCACCACGCCCAGCTATTTCTTTAATAATGATTGTCATTTCATTTTTTAGCTGAGGGATTATTTCTGATTTGAGTTTCTCTATAGCTTCATTGAGCTGTTTCTTTACTGCATTTGCGATCATTTCAGAAAGTTCAGTTGTGTGACTCCCCGTGTCTTCCATTTCAGTGTCTCTTGGGTGTGTTCTCAGTGGGCTGGGGGATTGAGACTGTCTCTTGGTCTTTCGTTTTGTCATTTTCTTCTGGGACCTGTGTGGCTCTGTGTCCTGCGAAGCTGACTAGGCCTTCCCCTGGCAGGTTGCACTGAGTCACGGGACCGGGTAGAGCTGGATCCTCTGCACAGCTAGTGAGGGCGTACTCCTGGAGTGTGCTGCTGAAGCCTCTGCCTTACTGGATGGAGGCTGAGACCTCTCAGACCCAGCCAGCTAGGTGGAGCATACCCCAGAGTGTGATGCTACCTGGACCCTGAGTCTGGCTGCAAGGAGTTCAGAGCCTCTGGAGTGCCAGGCAAGCCTGGGTGAGTCCCAGGCCTACAGTGCTGGGCCCTTGCTCCTGGCTGGGTGGGCCCGCAACCTCTAGGACCCGCTGCGCTGACTGCTCCACTGAACAATGGAGCTCATGCCCTGCGCTTTGATGGGCAGAGCCCAAGCTCTCCAAGGCTCTGCAACTACACTGGCCAGTCCCCGATGAGCAGCTCTCGGGTCCTGGGCTGGGCTGGGCTCAGTACCTCTGTGTCCTGGGAGGCTGGCCGGGTGTTCCCTTGGTGGGTTGCGCTGAGTCGTGGGACCGGGTAGAGCTGGATCCTGTACGCAGCTCTGTGAATTATATTTCTTTAAAAATATTTGTTTGTTTTAACATGTAAAAATGTTTTATATTTTGCATATGGATTTCTGTTATGGAACTTTTATAATATCTGCATTAATTTTTCTTGTATTTTATTAATTTGAATTTTTTTTCCTCAGGGCTTTTGTTTCGTGCCTTCCTGCACTTCTTCAAATGATTTGTGTTTTCTTTTTTCAGGGACCACTAACCTACTCAAATGCTCTTTAGCCCCCTTTGCAAACCTGGGCTTGATGAGAGAATCTAAACTTGCTGCATTAGTGAGCCTGAGTTCATCATGTTGGGTTCAGGGTGTGTATTTACATTTACTCCTTGTAAAAGGAAGAGAAACCAGAGTTTTAGTTCTTTTTTATTCTCTCCCTCTCTTTCTATCCCCTTCTCCTTTCTCTGTTCCTCCTTGGTCTTTTCCTTGGAGATTTCCATTAGTTCCTTGTAAACCTAGCTGTGTGTTGAAAGACCAACTTGGTTTTATTTAGCTATAGTGTAGTGAGGGGGCCTGTCAGAAGACATGGTGTGCTCTAATGCCATAAGCAAAAGTCCCTATTGCTTCCTTCATTATTCTAGGATAGTATCATTGAACTGTGTTCAAAATTAGGAATAAATTGGACACACCAAGCTATTTACTAAGCTTCCTTACTGTTTATCTACGTTTAATGTATGTATAAGTCCTTTAAAACATTTTCTTGCCTGTGAACTGGAGATGGGGCTAGTCTTTAGTGTGCAGGCCAGATTTTAAGAGTGCAGTTTGAGGTGGGAGAACAGAAAGTCAGGTTAAAGGACAAGTGTCAATGTAAAAATGATACATTCTAGTTGTGCTCCAGAGAGCAGCCTGGATTTCCATTGTCATGGCTCCCTGGCTTCTTTCCATGATGTCTTTCCAGTTGCAGACTGTGCACAATGGCATTTGCTTTTTGCGTTTTGATTCTTTATGGGCAACTGGAGAGAATAAAAATGGGGAATAAAAAGATTTTGAGCCCTTGTCCAAACACACATCCACGTTTTTAGTTGAAGGGAATTAACTGTCACTTGTACCATCTGTGCCATGAGTGGTAAGGTGACAGTAGATTGGTTAAGACCTGGGAGTGAAGCTGGACTACTTGATGATGTCCTGTCCTGATGCAGAAAGACTTTGAAAGGGCTCCTGATTTGAAGCAAAATGAAGCAGTCCTTGAAACTTTAAAAAACTGAGACCTTGTGGTTGGAAGATTTCAAACAGGTGACTCTAGAATACAGCCTTACACTTTGCTGGTTTGCAGGTACATGATATACATAGCAAGCTGAAATGAATGCTGATAACTGTTGATCCCATGGGATTTGGGAGAGAGAGAACTAGACGTGGGAGGGGGCATGAGAATATGAAAGAAAACAAATGAGATTATTTCAGGCCCCCTCATCAACTTCAAAGATAGGAGGGAGAAATAAAATCAAGGCTGTACAAGGCAAACACATTTTGCTCGAGATTTCTTTTTTAGCGACAAGGAGATTCATGTTTAATTTTCAGTATTTTAAGTGAATGAATAATTAAATATAAATTTGAGAAATTTTTGAACACTAAAGCTTTGGCTGATTATCAGATTGTGTTTACTCACACTGAAGTCATTTAGGGACTAATGAAGAAAATACCTAAAAAATAAATACTGGCTCTTTATTGGAACCCCTGCAGTGAGTCCCCAATTTCCTGCTTGGTGTTATGATGCATGGCAAAAAAAAAAGAGCAAGAGACAAATAGCAATGCATGGGGGATCTGGGGTGGCCAGTGGTTCACAGGGAACAAAATGCCATGAGGCAGCCAGAACCTCAGTGTTTATTGATCACATTTACATTGAAGAAAATGGTGAGAGAATTATCGAATAACTCAGACAGCTGAGAAGGATCGCGTGTTAATGAGGATCACTTCAGATGACTCAGAGGGTGGCAGTGTTCTTAAACTGATGAGAATTTTACATTGATGAGGATAGTGGCAAGATGTGGCAGGTTAATAAGTTTGTCCTTCCCAAGTGAAACCTTTTATTTAATTTTTTAAATTTTTAAAAATTACTACTTGATTCTCTAAGAACTAGAATGTCTTCAGCTGATATAATCTTGCCCTGGAGCATCACAGCTGATGTAATCTTGCCCATTGAGGCCTCAACTGTGACCAGAGGCACATGGAGTTATGTGTCTGCATACCATAGCCAGTTCATATGGCAAGATACTAGGCCTCAGACAAGCCCTAATCACAACTTAATTATGAAATCACCTCCCAAATTATATAGAATGGCCGTTGCCATTTCTTAATAAATGTACAACTGAGAATATCCATCATAACCACCCTGCATGAGAAACAACCTGGTTGGATGATTAATTTTTAATCAAGAGAATTGCTGTAACTCTTGTAAGCATCTGTCTGTCAGCTCTTACTACCTCAGTTCTATTCTTTTCCAGATTTCGTTAAGTATCTGTGCTACTTCATAGTCTAGGTGGTAGTGTGATTCATGCATGAACTTCAGGGTCAGACTATCTAGATGAGCACCTGGTTATGCCCCTTGCCTAGCTCAGTGAGCTGGAGAAAGCTACTCAATTTCTTTGTATCTCCATTTTCTCACCCATGAAGTGGAGACCATAACAGTAATTGCTTCCCAGGGTAGTTAATGAAGGTTACAATAGCTTAGATGTAGACCTGGTTGGTAAGTGCTATACAGATTTTTGTTGTTAAGTATTCTTTGATTGGTCTGGTCTTTCTTTGCCTATGTCCCTTTACATGGTCTCTATCTTTCTGTCTTTATTCAAGGAGTAGTCTCTCCTTTACCCTTTAGGACATGGCTTAGTGGTGTCTACTTGGCTTGAGATATTTTCCTTTGTATCTCTTGCCTGAGTCACATCCTCTCTGTATTTCAACCATCTGGCTATGACTTCTATCATAACCCTCATGACTTAGTATTGCTTCTATTGGTTTACTTGTCTACAGGGACAGTAAACACAGATTATTTCCCATGTTTTGGGTATTTTATGAGCATGAGACAGCTACTAAGTAAATATATAGTGAAGGGATGAATGGGCCAATCTCCCCACCAATCCCCTCTTCTTCCTTTTCTTTCTTCCTATTATTCTTCCTCCTTCTATTCTTACTTTACTCCTTCCCTAATTTCCTAACCTTCACCTTTTCTTCACACTCCTTCCTGGCACTTGATGAATTATCTCAGTTATTCCTCATAGTTAAATATTATGATGATCTCAGTTTTGTAGCTATGGAAGCAAAGAATCAGGGTGATAAGCAAGTTTTCCACTCAAAGGGATAGCTCCTCTACAGAGTTAACCTCCCATCATTGCTGTTTCCACTCAAAGCATTATGGCAAATTTTCTTTAGAATTCCCTTCTGACCAATTTATGAGCCACATCAGAATATAAATCTTATTTTTGGTCATTCTCAAAAAAATAATTTACATCCTGATTATCTCGATTCATTATGTGTTTTCAAATGAATTTGGGTTTCTCAGAAATTCAGGTCATATCCAAAGATCAAGATTTGTGATCATGAAGAATATTTAACCAGAAGACAGTTGTAGCATGCTCCCTATAGGCTTAGCAATAGCCAAATCCCTGGGCTGAAGGCTGTGTATGCTCCAATGGTTTTTGTTTTGACTGGTTTAGGGATGGAGGTTGGTGTTTTAATATTATTGGTGCATGTAACAGCTTTATTGAGACATAATTTATTTACCGTACAATTCACTCATGTAAAATGTAAAATTCATCAGCT
The DNA here is from genome assembly GCA_004363535.1 of Dasyprocta punctata. Classification (NCBI taxonomy): domain Eukaryota; kingdom Metazoa; phylum Chordata; class Mammalia; order Rodentia; family Dasyproctidae; genus Dasyprocta; species Dasyprocta punctata. The sequence goes on from RJWM01015230.1 coordinate 4,907, forward strand.
TAGTATATAAACAAAGTTATGCAACTAACATCTCCATCTGATTTGAGAACATTTTCAGCACTTTAAAAAATGTCCAGGACAATTTAGTAGTTATGGCCGATTTCTGCCTATCTTTCTGGGAATTATTTATTTCTGTTTATGGATTTGCTTGTTCTGGTCATTCCCTCAATGGAGTTATACAATTTGTGATCCTTTTGGATTGGCTTGTTTTACACTGACATAATGTTTTCAAGGTTTATCTTTGTAGTGTGTATCATTATTTCATTCCTTTTTATAGGTGAATAATATTCCTTTGAATATTAATTGATCAGCCTATGGGTTGTTTCCACTTTTTGGCCAATATGAATAGTGATGATATGCATATTTGTGTGAATCTATTCATAAATGAACAAGTAAAATATATATCCTTGTGATGGACTAAAATTAAATTGCAAAATATAATAAAATATTGATACTTGCTGTAACATGGATAAGCTTTGGAAACATGCTAAGGGAAGGAAGTCACCTTATTACATGATTTCCTTGATATGAAATGTCTCATGTAGATGAATCTGTAAAGACAGAAAGGACATTAATGGTTATTGGGGCCTGAGAATAGAAAGCGGTTGAAGGAATGACTGTTGAAGGTTACAGGGTTTCTTTCTGAGGTGATGAAAAGCTATAAAATGTATTGTGTTGATGATTGTATAACTTTGTGAGTATACTAAAAGCCACTGAATTTTGCACCTTACAGAGTGCAGTATCTGACAAAAATAATTCATGATATCTCTTAGGAATACATACCAATTGCTTACTCTCCATTCACTACCCTGTGTGGCACATGAATATGAATGACAGTTGTTTTAGGAATTTCTCAACAGACATTCCCAAATGTGAAGGTGAAATGATACTCATAAAGAATATAATCCAATAGTGTGTAACACTGTTCCACACTGAGAAAGATATCAACACCTGTGAGTTTCAGGCTTAGTGTTTCAGAAAGATTTAAAAATTGTTACTACTCTAATGTCTTTCTAACTTAGACATAGTATTATCCATACCTTATAATACTATAGTTCCCTGTGAGCAGGAGTTCCCTGCTGTGTGTCCACATTGATTACTATGTTTGTTTGGTCCACAGGCAGAATTAGGTGTTTGTGAATGAATAACTGCTAATTTTGAGGCCTCCCAGTTTATCCCTAGGACAAATATGCCTTCAGGTTTGTGGCTGCTTCTGCTGACCAGCCTGGGTGTTGGCACTGTGGGGAAGATGTTGCTGAATTCACCAACTTCATATAAGAATTTCTTTTTTTCTTACCTAGTAACTGCTTTGTTTTTCTGGTGCTTTCATTCTGATTTTGGTTACAATAATGACCTGAAACAACACATGGGTGCTTCTAGAGTGTTGTGATTTCCTCCCTGGTAAGACATCCAAGACATTTGGTTCCTGAGTCAGTGAGACTTAAGAAAACAAAAGATAGGAAAAGAACACCTCATGGTGGTGCCCCTTCTCCCCCACCCACATTTATCAAATAGCAATGCTATAGATTTTGTGGGTCTTTGCGCTAATAAAAATTTGGTTTTTTTCTTTTCTGTTTTTTTTTTTTTTTCTGCTGTGAAGGTATTCTATGTTGATTAAGTTTTTTCTGTTTAAATATTGTTTGCTTGCACTGGATTTTTCTTTGTGTTGATTTTTTGCTTCATTTTTTTTCCATTTTTCATGCTGTTCAGTTACTGGAAGCCAGAAGAACCAAGGTTTGTTCACTCTTTGCAGCTTGTCTGTTTTGTTCTGCATAACCATACCTCCTTGTGTGTTCGGGTGTGTTTGTCTTGTCTGCATTTGTTCCCTTTTACTTGCAGATGCAGTAATCCTGTTTACTAAACCTGTTCACAACTTTATTTGTAAAAAATAAAGTCCTTGTTTGTGTCTACTTGTAGTGGATGCTATTATTTTCATCTTTAAATGGACATGCATTTTTCATTTAAAATAATGGATAGCAGAATAAAGAACATCTTAGGAAACAAGGAATACTGAGTCTGGAGCATGGTGGGCATAAAGAAGGTGTGTTTGTGAAAGTTTCCCTCTAACCCTTTCACTTCCTAAATTAAAACTCTGTAGATTTATTATTTCCCTTGTGATTGACACTAATATACTGTTCCTGTGTATGTGTACATTTCTCTTCTTCTAAGACATTCAGAAAACATCACTGAATTAATTTTCCCTTTCATGTGCTATCCCATGCTTCCGAAGTTGCCATGGAGGACTTCACGGCTGGCCTCCTGGACCTCATGATTAACATTCCATCCTCATGGTGTGAAAGAAACAACAAGCAGCACTTGGCATTCTCATTGACTTATTTTCTTCTGTCTCCTCTTCTGCCCCATCTTTCTCACTGCAGCACCTGCAGTTGACAATCCAAGCCCTTCAGGATGAGCTGCGAACTCAGAGAGATCTCAACCACCTACTGCAGCAAGAGAGTGGCAACCGTGGGGCTGAGCACTTCACCATTGAGCTGACTGAGGAGAACTTTAGGAGACTCCAAGCTGAGCATGACAGACAGGCCAAGGAGCTGTTCCTTTTGAGGAAGACGTTAGAGGAGATGGAACTGAGAATTGAAACACAAAAACAGACCCTCAACGCCCGAGATGAGTCAATTAAAAAGCTCCTTGAGATGTTGCAAAGTAAAGGCTTGCCATCCAAAAGCCTTGAGGATGACAATGAAAGGACACGTCGGATGGCAGAGGCTGAGTCTCAGGTTAGCCACTTGGAAGTAATTTTAGACCAGAAAGAGAAGGAAAACATTCATCTTAGAGAGGTAAGAACATTCATTCAATTTTACCAGAACCTTTTGTTATAAGTTAAAAAACATTGTCAAGATATTCTCTCAGGTTGGAAGATAACTGCAGCCATAACAAAATTCACTTTGTCATTTGCTTTATTATCTTCCTTTCTGCTTATGATTGTTGAGGTAGAACTTTGTATTAGTTTTTTCTCTGGTCACCACATATATGTTCAATTATTATTTAACACATATTCATTATCCAAGCATGTGCAACACATGTCAACTCTGTGGTATTTCCCCATGCTTTCCCACAGGTGGCAAGAATTTGGGGATTTTAAAATACAGCATTGTTTAAGTTTAATTGTTTATCATATATCTTCTCTAAAGGAACAAAAAAATAATAGGTTATTAGAAACAGTGAACTAAGTATTTTTGTAGCACAATCAGGGGTGGAGTTTACAGAAAGTAAAACATATAGGTGTTGCTGGAAAGACTAATAAAATGTGCAGACCAATTTTGAAAGTTTAGATTTAGAATAGTCTTTGTCTGCATTTACATTTGCCTGCAACAGTGTTCCAGGTTTACTGAGTACGCATTTTGCCCTTAGTGGATTAGATCATTTTAGTTAGTCTCTCTAGACTGCCACCACCATTGAATGTTGGGATGCTCAGATATCTGAGAAAGAATATGTGGTTGGGTAAAGCTTAGAAAAAATGTGGGTGACAGCCAGGATTTGAAATTGTTTTCACAGTTCCTTTCCGCTGTGGTGGTTATGGATCTTTGAAGTATCATAGAAGCAAAAATGCTTAAAGTAGACATGGATCACATACTGAATCATAATCAGTAAAAAGGCATTAAATATATTTTTAAAATGTTCTATAGCCATAAATAAAAATTCCAGAGCAGACTAGATTTCTTGGCAGTGAATACCTGTTCAAATGGGCAATTCTTCTTGTGAGTCACTTGTTTGGCCGTCAGAAAGCATGGCTTCCATGCTAGAATTTGCTAAAATGCAGATGTTCCTAGTTTTCTCTGATATAGAATATATTTGCTTAGAACAATTTAAACAGAATTTTATGCCTTCAAACCTAATGTCCTCTACTGATACTCACCCTCATTTTGTTTTCATGGGACTTCAGCCACATACTTTGGAAACCATATGGTGTGGTTTCATATTGAGATGCTTAAAGAGAAATCTGTGTTAGGCTTGGCCTTCCTGTTGTATTCCAGGAGGATAAGTGTGGCGGGCCTATGTATAAGATAGTCCATGATGATCCCTCCCTTTTGGGATTCACACCCTTGTACAGTCCTCCTGTCTCTCCTTGAGAATTGGTTACTCCTGGAGACTTGCCGCTACACAATATAATGCAGCAAAGGTAATGGCATACCAGTGTCACTTCCATGATTAGATTACATGAGACTGTTGTTTCCATCTTACAAGCAGACTCTGTTGCCTTCTTAGTTGGTGTGATTGATGAAACAAGCTGTTATGTGGCGATCCCATATGGTAAGGTGCTGAGATCAGTCTCTAGCCAACATTCAGTGAGTACTAGAGGTACTGAATCTAACAGCCACAAAGCACTGAAAACTTCCAGCAACCATTTAGTATACTTAGAAGTGATCATTCTGCAGTCAAGGAATGGCAGGACCTGGGTTGACATCTTGATTGTAGCCTTGTAAGAGACCAGGAAACCTAGCTAAAGTGTGCCTGGATTCCTGATCCACTAAGACTGTGTGATAATAAATGTGTCTTGTTTTAAGCTGCTGAATTTTGGGAGTGATTTGTTGCATAGCAATAGATAACTAATATAGTAGAGCGGAAACCAATCCTCTGCTCATATCACTCTACAGATTCCTAGTTTATGGAAAAGGAACAATAACTACTGGCATTTATCATTTACATGTGTACTGTGGATTTTGAAGTTATACTTGTGTTACCTCAAATCTGTTTTTGATAGGGGATCACTATAGTTAGAAAAATTGCTTTGGTTTGGATACCAAGGGTTAATTTACATATACAGCAAGTGTTATGGGTTGGATCTGAAATGTTTCTGAACAGTCTCAAGTGTCTGGAAGATGATTAGATAATGGGAGTGTTATACTCATCAGTGGATATGACTTGGAAGGGTATACTCCTCCCTTTTCTGTCTGCTTCCTGACCATCATGACATGAGCTGCTTTCTTTCATATCAGACCCTTCCACTATTGCTTTCCTGCCTTGGAGCCAGCCAACTATGATGAAAATATGAGCCAAAATGCTTCTGTTCTCTTTTGATTTGTGGATGATGGGTATTGTATGTTAACAATAAGAAAAGTGACTGAGATAGATTTTGGTACCAGAGGAGTGGTGTCATTGCTCTGACAACCTGATCATATAGTTTAGAAACATTTGGAACTGGTTTGTGGGAGGAATTTGGAAAGTTTTAGATATGTCAGTTGGAGAAGCAAAGCTAGAATGTTGTAAGTTAAGCTTGATTAAAGATTTTGGTCAGAGCTCTGAAGAACAGAATGCTGATTAAAAAGAAGGCAGTAACAATGAGATTTCAGTTGGGAACAAGGACTCCAGTTGCAGTTCAACTGATGACCATGTGTGTTATGCTCTGGAAAACAATTCTGTCTACATTTTGCTTATCCTGAGACTTTGGGATAGACTGAGATTAAGCGTGGCAAGCTAATTAATCTGGCAGAGGAAATTTCAAGACAGCCCAACATTCAGTCTGTGGCATGGCTACTTGTGCTGCTTTCAGTAAGATTTACACTGAGAAACAGGAGCAAAAAACCCATTTAAAAAGTTTTCAGTTTTGCTAGAAAGGAAGTGTCAATGATATTCTGGCCCAGATCCTAGTTACTAAAATGATTAACATTAAAAAGAAATCAGATACTTTACATCAGGACAATAGGAAAGATGCCCTGAGGCACCTCAGGAATCAGCAAGATCCCAAGTTTCTTAGGCTCAAGGGTGTAAAGATAAGACTTTGCTTTGAGAAGAGAGCCCCAGGGTATTCTGCTTGAGAAGAGTGACCTGGGGAATTGATTCCCTGGGATTTGGTTCATAGTACTCAGGTATCTAGGCACTAGGAGGCCTCCACAACCATGATTCAAGAGGGGCAGGCTGATACTTGAGCTGACCACAGGCTTTGGTGTCATCCATGTGGCACTGGTTTTATAGGCATGTAGAATGCAAGAGTTGTGGGGTCAGGGAGGCTTCCAGTCAGATTTCAAAAGAAGGCCTGGGAGGCCCAGCAATGTGCCCCCGAAAGGGTTGTGTGTGAAGATGTGAGAGTGAAGCTCAAAGTGCAGTGGAGACCCCAGGAAGTTGTAGAAGCCAGGAACATGGGTTGTCTTCTGTGCAAGGAAGGGAGATAGTGAGCAAAGTCACTATAAGAGAGAAGTCATGGGGTCTTCAGCAGGTGGTGCTGTAGGGATGGGACTGGGTAAGCCACTTGAAGTTTGCAACTTGCAACAGTGTTCCCTGGGTGCTGGACACATTGCTACAGGATTTAATTTTGCCGTGCTGGGTTCAGTCTTGCTTTGTCTCATTGGTTTCCATCTCTGTGTTTTCCTTTTGAAATGGAAATGTTTATTCTGTGCCACTGTATGTTGGAAATGTTTAACTTTCTTTTTGACTTTTACAGGGACTCACAGCTAAGAATTTGCTTAGAGTCTTAGAGGAGACTTTGAACTTGGGCTTTTCAACAGTGCTGGATTTATTAGGATTTTGGCAACTCTTAGAGATAGACTAAATTAATTTTGCATAAAGAAATGTACATGTGCCTTTTGGGGGCCAGGGGTGCAGTGTTATGGTTTGGATCTGAAATATACCCCCAAAGTCGCATGTGGTTGGAGGAAATTGTATCATGAGGATGCTATACTCATCAGTGGATTGGTCCACCAGTGGGTTTATAGCCGATGTGTTGTTAGGAGGTAGAGTGCTTGGAGGAGGCAGGTCATTGGGAGTGTGACCTGGATGGGTATATCTCCATCCCTAGCTCCTCCTGTCTCTCACTGCTTCCTAACCACCATGACATGAACAGCTAACTTTCTTCCATGCCAAATCTTTCCACCATACCCTTTCTGCTTTGGAGCTAGCCTACTATGGACTGAAAATGGGAGATTAAAATACACTCTGCCTTTAATTTGTGTGTGTTGGATATTATGTCATAGTAACAAGAAAAGTGACTAGGACAGCAAGGTTGTGATGCCAGAGGAACATCTATCTGAAGCACTAGAACTCCATGTCAGCAAGGAGTCAAGATGATGTCACTCTTCTCCTATTAGATTCTCCTCACTGAGGGTGGTACCTTGATTGTATTGTTTGGATGCCTCTATTTAAATGAATTTAAACGCTACTCACCTTGTGTTCTGGGAATTTTGTTGGTTCTTACTGTGGTCTGATGTGGATGCAGATCATGTTTATTACTTTAAACATCAAACAGTACACAGAAGATGGCACAGATAATGCAGTTCAGTACATCCAACTTGTTTTCTTGAGCATCAAACCAAAATCAGTGGATAGCTCTTATCTTGGTTCATTAAGAAGGGAGAATATGGAAGATATGTCTCTGTGGAAAAAAATTCATTCTAGACTGGAATGCAACAAACAAGAGTTGGAGATTTGAAAGATCCTTCCTCAAAGAAAAGTTGTAGTACCTTGTGAGACTTACTTGTTAATTTTTCAGGACTTTTGTGAATCTGCTATTAAACCACTGATACCCTGACAGTGGTCACTGTGGGAATATTTATACTATAGAAATAGGCAAATTCTCAGGGCCTACTCTTCCCCTCATTCCTGAAAACCTGTTTAGCAGCACATCTCTGAGTAAGTGTCGTGAAGTGTTAATATAATATAGCAGGAAGAAGTACTTCAGAGTCCAAAAGTTACATACTGGTAGATAAATGATTTCAAATGCATTGATCACTGATAGCTTATCAGAAATTTTCAAAAGCATCTGTGTAGTTGTTTATGTGTCAGGCACTATAAAGAATGCTCTATATTAATTCACACTGAATTTTCACAGCCACTCCATTTGTTCACTTATTTATTCTATTATTTGTTGGATGGATTCTTACTGAGATCTGTTTGCAGATATAGCACAGATAGCCAGTAGTTTGGCTTCGTGGTGCTTGTATTATGTAGAGAGGAAATAGATGACAGTTTTATGGTTAAACAGAGAAGTGTCATAAAGAAAAATAGGTACAGCATTAGTGACCTGGGTGAAACTAGTTTTGTTTTGGGCAGTTAAGGAAGGCATCTCAGTTTTGAACTGAGACCAGAGTAACAAAAAGGAGCTAGCAGTGTGAGCATCCTAAAAAACTATTTCAGTTAAATGGGAAGGGCTAAGAGCTATGCTATTATTTGGCCATTTTACTTGGTGAAACTGAGGGACACATTGCCCAGTGTTACACAGCTAACAAATAGTGACACTGATATTTGACTCCCCAGTCTCAGCTCTTAAGTCGTTTCATTATATCCCTTTGCTAGCAGAATCTTTCCCAAAGCGTTCTAGGAAGACCAGCCATTTTATGGGTTGTTGATATGTGTTATGAGAGAAAATGGGCTGCAGGGCCAAATTAACTTGGGGAAAGGCTGAATTCTGGAGAGTTTTCCAAAGAATTCCTCAAACTCTGAAAACTGCCAACATGCATAGGTCATTTCCAGGTAGAGGACTGAGGAATGTGGTGCTTCTCAAACATACTTGACTCACTTTTTGCTTATTACATTAGTTGTTTTTAATAAGATGTTTTTGAAGAATGCTGTGCTACAGTATAAAAGTTATGCTTTTAATTTATAACCCGCAAAATATGTAATAGCATACAAATAGTTTTTTCCCATTGTGAATAACTAGGTAATTTCTTTTATATTATTTTGTAAGGCAGAGTACACTGTAAGCTGTTTCTGTATTCTTTACTGAATTTAAAATGGATTTCTATCAGGGTATTCTTTATTTTTTTTAGTAGGAAAATATTTCTGACTGGTTTTGTTATTAAACTGGTAAGAATAACTCAGTTTGAATAAAGAAGTTGCCTGACCTACATTAGTTGTAATGAATCTAAAACAGGATTTAAATTGTACTTGGGGCTTTAAATTCAGTGTGTTCCTGATTTCTTTTTCATTATGCATGGTTCAACCAGGTTAGGACTGTATGGTGTAATGAGGGAATGGAGTGCTAGTGGTTTTATGATTCATTCTCAGGCAGAGGTGTTGGACCTCACATAAACCCCATCTCCCAGCCTCTTTCAATTTATTGTTCCAAAAGATTTAAAGTTGGTAAGAATTACATATAGAGTGTATAGGTTGCTTTAGTGTCTTGTTGGCTTTCAGTGCTCTGGAAAGGCTGAGGGTGAAACCCTTTCTTTGTCTGGCAAGAAGCAACAACAACAAAAATGTTGTGATCTAAACTTACTTGGAAGACTGAAATTGTTGCCCAGGAACTACAGTAACATGCTAATGTAAGCCAAGGGTTGGCTGAAACTCAGCATTATTCACCAGTGCTGTCTGATACCTTTCACTACAGGTCGATTTAGACATTATTTGATGTGGTAACCATTTACCTTTTTTTCTAGATTTTTCTCCAAAGAACATACCATTCCATATAATATATCCATGATATTGCTGGTTTCATTAAAAAATGGATTTATATACTAGAATTCTCTTATACTTACTCTGTTTATTATTTTCTTGTCAGGTCCTTAGAAAAAAGTTGTGGTTTTTTGACTTAAATATATTTCTTACTGCCTAATCTGTATACTAATGCATTTGGGCATTTTGCCTTGTTTTAGTAGCAGAGTAGAATAGCACTCAAGTTATTGAAGGTTGCATTTGCCAACAACACCAGTCAAGTGAAAGTCCCTTGAAAATGGGACCTAGACTCTGTGCTGTGGACAGGCAGGAGGAAGTAGGTAACATGAATTCTTAGTCTGCTGTATTATTTGTCCAGGATGTTCCCAGCGTAATGGAGCTCTCCCAAGGCAAAGTGTTTTGAGCAAGACATTTGATAAAAAGCCTGTCTGCAATTAATATTGTTTAGAGTATGAAATTTTTATTACTTTTACATACAGCTCCTGAGATTTTTGTTTTCAATCAGAACAATTTTTTTCTGCCCATTTTTGTGTTAAGATTATTAGAACTGAGATCTTAATCTCTAGATTGTCCGTGTATTAGTTATTGCCAGTTATCTCAAAAGTCAGCAACACTTTGAAAAGTGACGGCTGCTGAGAAAGTAACCCATGTAGATTCAAACAGGGCTGTGTGTCTAACTTGTAGTGTAGCTGAAAAGTAGAACTTGCCATTACAGCTTCAAAAGAATTAGGACAAAAATCCAAGCTTCCTCTTCCTCCTCCTTCTAGCTAGGCTTGGTAGCCCATTCCTGTAATCCTTGAACTCTGAGAGGCTGAGACAGGAGAACCTAAGTTCAAACCCAGTCTTAGAAAAAAAAAAAAAAAAAAAGAAAGGAATAAAAGAAACAAAGGAAGGGAAAAATAAAAAGGGCTGGGGATGTAGCTCAGTGAAAACTGGGTTTAATTAAAAAGTTGTGTAGTTGTGTATGTTCTGTTAAAAGTGTTCAGACAGCAGTGGTTGTTAAGATATCATAGAATTGCTAGGTTTCACCATGGAAGTGTTCATCTGATAAGTCTAAAAGTTAGTCAGATTACCCTCAAAAGTCTTCTGCAAGTGGTCAGATCTCATGGTCCTGTACACAGGGGTCAGTCATTTGAGCATTGTTAGTGTTGGGTGAAGATTACCTGTTAATAGGTTTTACTTCCTTGCTATAGTCCAGAGTTTTTCAATCTCAGTACTGTTGACATTTGAGGCAGGAGAATTCTTTGTTGTGAGGATGGTTCTTTGCCTTCCAGGATAGTTAGCAGCATTCTGGGCTTCCGTGTAGTAAAGTAGCTCCTATGCAAAATTGCCAAATTGTGACAACAACAAATATGTTTTAGATGTTGCAAAATATCCATTAGGGGCAAAGCCACCTAGTTGTGAACTTCTGGCAGAGAGTGGGTGACTCATCCTTTTGTTGGCTGTCCTAAAGCCATGGCAAGTACCAAATCCCCAGTCCTACCTACTTGAAACTCATTACTGAGGAAGGACAATCCAAATCTCCATAGTTTAGAAGTCAACTCAGATCCTCATGTAATACTTGATCTGAAGACTGACTGAAGTAGGCTGAACTAGGAAATATGATGCGCCAAGGAGAGGTGGAGATGTGAGTTTGAAAAGAAACAGAAATGAGGAGTGTGAGAGCTCACGTGCACACATGCAAGAGCCAGAGCCAGAGAAAGGGAAGAGAGAGGCGGGACCTCCCAATTCCCATGGAAGCCTTGGCAAAGAGATGTAAAGGAGGGACTTGGGGTAGTGTTTTAATCTGAGCTACCACATGGTAAGCCAGAACTGTGAGAGAAAAAAAAAAACACATTTGATTTTCATGCCTATTTATGGAGGCAATAATTGTGGATCAGGAAAGACACATAAACATCACTTTCTGACTATAGATTCTCACTATTAATTGCGAGCTTTATTTTATAATAAAGATCATCCTCTTTCGTTACCCCATAATGGCCTTTGCGTCTCCTTTTCTTTTTTTTAGATAAACATTTCTCTATATGCCTTCCACCCTGCCCCCAGCACCACCAAACTCCAGAATAATTTTGGAATGCAGTGGTTTTATCATGTGGAAATGTAGTATAGATATTCAGAATTACCTTTTCTTTCCCCTCTGTAAAACATCATGACCACACATGCTTTGCTCTAACTACTATTAAGTATTTTTATTATTGCTATTAAAAAATTTTGCCTCAGGCAGAGTCCTACTACATCTCAAGTAAAGGAAAATAGCAGCCTGTATTTATGTGTATCACACTAAAAATCTGAACTCATGTATGGCTTTTTATGCACTTAAAACCATTATTTTTGACCCACTTGACTAGTTCTATAGTCTCAGCTCTTTTCATTCTAAAATTTGCAAGATTTTGTTTACTCTTCAACCTCACCACCACCAATCTTCTCTAGATTTGAGTTTTTTCCTTTCTGTTGCATGTATCTTTGCCTGATCACATAATGAACTTTGATGGGAGGATTTGGACTGCCAGCATGAGTTAGTACATGATTTTAGAAGTTAATAATGGAGCAGAGTTCTTTCCTTGCAGAGACTCTCACAGATTCAAGGCAGAGGTTCTGTGTTCTTTGAGTGCTCCACTCTGGAACCAGTGGTCATTTACCAAGGAAATGCTTTATCAATATTTAACATGCCTCACTCAGAAACCTGCTTAGGAAAATTAGCTACTTCTCTAAGATTACTTTCTTTTAGGTTTATTAATGTCGCATCCTTCTTATATATCTTGGAAAGTCTTATAAATACGTCTCTAAAGAATTGTAACTCCAGAGTTGGGGAGGATTAAGAATTGTAACTCCTGACTCCCTAACTCTTATTTTCATTGCCTGAACCCAACAAAAAGAATTCTCTCACCACCTATCTGTGAGTTATAGTGTGCTAGAAATTAATCCTAGTTTAGATAAGTAATTTTCTTGGAAACATTGCTTTTTTCCCTATCCATATCCAAATAGGAATGCATTACAGAGTGATTTTTTTTTTAAAGAGTAAAAGTATCCTTTCTCATTTTGGCAAAGTCCACATAGCAAGGGAAAGGTAAAATCTAATTGCTCCTTAGGCAGCAGAAGTAACTCTTAAGGTAGGTCTTGAACCATGCCTTCAAGATTCCTAGTGGTGTTCTGTTCCAGAACTTTTGTGATGCCTGTCAAGTGTTAGATGATTTTAAGAATTCAAGATACAGTTGCTTTAAAAGACAATGCTACACAGTGACTGGATACTTGCTATTTGCCCATTGGAAACTTGAGACATCTAAAAACCTGCCAGGCAAAACCTTCAGTGGATGTTGTTAGAATGCCTCTTATTTATTTAGACTATTAAGCAGGGCTTATTGGTAGAGTGATAATGGGAATTTAGTGGAGATTTGAGGATGGTTGTACTGAGCATGGTGACATCTGGCATGTGATGACACAGGCTTCTTCAGAGGATATGAAATATTTTGTAAACAATTCATTATCTTTCCTCTTCTCTTGGCTAAGGTTATCTTTGCATGCTGGATCCCTGCTTTGCTGCCCTATAGACAGACACAAAAGCATTTTGCATAGGGGACTGAAGGAGAATGGTTTAAAATGACTGCATTTCCTGAAATCAATAGCCACCTCCTGAGGACTCTGTGGCACCCTACATTTGAGAATTGCTGGATGTTTCATATGGACAGAGGAAGGCCCTTGCTTGGAATGTCATCTTGGGAGGTCCTGGTGAGTGCTGTTAATAGCATAAATCATTGTCATTGTTACTGCCACTGTTAAATGGAAGGCCATCTATGTGTAGACTAGGAGCTCAGTGTTATACCTGGTTACTTCTCAGAATGCTGTGATGACTCATAAGTGCTGACATTGTCCCATTACTTAATCAGGGCAGTTAAGTAACTTGCCTAAGGTCTCACAGAACACTTAACCTCAGAAATGAGAACCAGCATTCCCTTTATTGTTCTGTAGAAAGTCAAAATGATTTCTAGTCCATTCTTTCTACCCATTCTTCTTCTCCACTCTGATTTGTTTTCTTTCTTTCTTTTGTTTTTGTGCTGGGAATCGAACTCAGGACCTTGCACTTACCAGGCAGATGCTGTGTGGCTGAGCTATATCCCTGGCCCCCTGGTTTGTTATCTTTGAAACTTTTTTTCTATTTAGGGTTCTCATCTGGCTTCTATCATGGCTTCATTTAAAATCTTAATCTTTCTCTTAATGTGTTGATTTCTCTGTCTTATTTTAGCCCCAATCATTTAGTTATCTTTGTGCCTTCATCTCCATTGCTTTATGGGGCTAATTGTCTTTGTTGTCTTGTTTCTAGTAGCTGTTTTTAAGAATGCTAGGGAAATTTGTAGCAACTTCTGGCCTCATAGAATTTTAATCAGTAGTTTTTTCTGTGTCTTATAAAACCCTTGCATCCACCTGTGCAAGTTTCTTTGGGTCTTAAATGAGATGACCTAAACAAAGCCCTTTGCGCAGAGCTTGGCTTAACAAATATCATTTGTATTTCTTTGAAAGTTGAGGAAGAGATAAGCTAGAGCTGCTTTCACGTCAGTTTTTATTCTCGTAAGGCAAGTCTATGCTCCCATTTCAAACTATTGACTTCTGTCTTCAGGATCAAAGTTTGCCTCATGATATTCTATGGGTCACTTGTTGGGGTACAAGCATATATATGGAGCTTCTAAAATTAAAGGGTGACCTCATCATCCTGGTTTTACTTTGTAATGGCTTCAGGTTGTTATTCTATGATATTCTATGGGTCACTTGTTGGGGTACAAGCATATATATGGAGCTTCGAAAATTAAAGGGTGACCTCATCATCCTGGTTTTACTTTGTAATGGCTTCAGGTTGTTATTTTGTGGAATAAATATCTGATTAACAAGGGTTGAGAAATTAACTTATATAATCCATGTAAAACTTAGTACATAGTAGGTGCTCAATAAGTTTTGGCCTTCCATTATTTTTATATGCATATACCTGTCTGCTCTCAAGATTCTCTGAGAGTAAGAATCACATCTTACTCATCTTTAATATTGCCAGCATCTTGCACATTGTTTCTTCTTATTATTGATACATATCTCCTGCCTACCACAACTCTGCACAATTTAGGAATGCGTATTATTGCTTATTATATCTTACATATCTTTAATTCCATATCATTAGTGACAAGAGTTCTGGTTCTACATGGAAAATGACTAGGGAAAGAAAACATGAAACAATTAAAAGTCATCATGACTTTTTGGATGATATGAGATAGTCTTATGAGTAATGAAAATATTTTGAATGAGTTGCATATCGACAGTGTTTATAGCAATTACCCTTTTTAAGTACTTTTCTTTGTGCTTGGCTCTCAACTATCCTTTTTTATTTTTTATTTATTTATTTATTTTGCGGCACCCGGGATCGAACTCAACAGCCTTGCGCCTGCCAGACAGTGCTTAAGCTGCTGAGCCAAACTCCCAGCCCTAGTTTTTTGAGGCAGGGTCACATTATGTAGCTCAGGCCAGACTTGCGCTCACATTGTAGCCCAAGCCAGCCTCGAAAACTCACAACGCTCTGCCTACCTCAGCCTCCTGAGTGCTGGGATTAAAGGCATGCGCCACCATGCCCGGCTGACTATCCTTTTTTAACTGATGACAATAATGAGACATGGAAATTGTGATTTTTGTCAGAGCTGCTCTGTTAAAATTTAATTACGTTCTTTCAGTTACCCCAGTCTCCTCATAGTGTACATCGCAACCACAACTGGTGACAGTGATAACTCTTGCAGCTACACTTTTTGTTCAGATGTGAGAATTCAGTAGACCTGGTTAAGTATATACTGACAACCTTGTGAACAATTCTATCCCCATCCTGGACTTGTCTCCTGAACGTCAGCACTATACATGTAACTGTTCAGTGGACTTCTTATATACTGCAGAAACATGCCAAGAGTAGCCTGTCCAAAATGAAACTTGTCTTTTTCCCAAATGTTCTTCCTACTGTGCCTCAGCCTAGCTGACTTCTGCCACTATATACCACTCAATCTAAGCCAGATATTGTGAATCATTAGTTTCTTTTTCTCCATCATTCTTAATATTCATTTCTGATTGCTACTATAACAAATTACCATCAACTTAGTGGTTTAAAACAACACAGATATGATTCTTTTACAGTTTTGGAGCTCAAAAGCCTTAGATCAGTTTCATTGAGCTAACACCTAGGTGTCAGCAGCCCTACCTTTCTCTGGAGGACCTAGGAAAGAATTTATTCCAGTAGTTTTTCTAGCTTCCCAAGGCCAGCTGCAATCCTTGGCTATGGCTCACTCCTCCAAAACTGAAGCATCTTCACCTCTCTCTATGACCTTTGTAGTATGGTTTATATCATCCCCCCCAAACCTCATGCATTAATAGGCAGGGCTTTTGAGAGGTTATTGGATCATAGGGGCATGATACTGAGTGTGATGTTGGGAGTTAAAGGCTGGCAAGAGGAGGTGGATCATTTGGGCATTGCCTGGAAGGGTCTACCTCTCTCTCTCATTTTCCTTGATCCCTCTTTGTTTCTCTGTTACCATGTAGTGAGCTGTTTGTCCTCTGTAATACCACCCTGCCTTGGAACCAGCTGACTAAGAACAGAAACCTCTATAAACTCTGAGTCAAAATAAACTTTTTCTTTTAAGTGGTGGGTTTCAGGTACTATCTCAGTGATGAAAAGTAACTAAGACATCTTGCTTCTGTTGTCACATTTCCTTCTCTCTTGACTCTTGTCTTCCTGCCTTATTTTTGTAAGAACAATAGTTCATACAATAGTACATTGAGTTGACATAGATATATAATCTTCTCAAGCCATTAACTTAATCATATCTCTAAAATCCTGCAGACATGTAAGGTGACAGATGCTTGGGTTTTGAGGATTTGGATATGACTTTGACTACCACATACCCTATGTTCAATATATCACCGAATTCTACTTATTCTCTTTATGAACTTTTGGATCTGCCTATGTTTTTTATTTTTATTGTTCTTGTCTTAGACTTGGTTTTCTTAGTAGGTCTCCCTGCTTTGTACCTCTTGTAATCCATTCTTTGTGTTGCTATCAGGCCCCCACCTGTTTTTCTGAACTTCTCTTCTTTCTCTCCTGCCTCCCACTTGGCTCAAATTCTGATTTCTCTGGGCTGTGTCTGTTTTGTGCCACTCCACCTCCACCTGGGACTCCCTTCCTCCTTTATCTTCACATGAGGAATCCTGATAGTTCTGCATTATTGAGTCCACGTTTTTCTCCAGAGGTCCTTACCTCACTTTCATTCCATTCTGACCTAGACTGGATTAGTGTTTTTACCTGTACATTAATTGGTTGTAGAAATTATTAAGTGTCAATTTGCTTGATTGCCTTTCTCACTAGACAGAAAAATATTTGAAGGGACACCCATGTCATTTTCACTGGTGCTGCCAGGAAACCTGGCACTGTTCTTGGTGTGTGATAAGAATCCAAATGTTTGTGGATTGACTTTGGAATAAAGCTGCATTGTTGTTCTTTTGTGGAGGATTAACTTTTTCATTTAAACTACTTTTAGACTTACAGAAAACTTGCAGAAACAATGCAGAGTTTCCATATATCCCTCCCATAATCTCCCCCAGTATTAATATCTTACATAACCCAAGAATAAGCACCAGAACCAAGAAATTACTATTTCTTCTTAGCGTGGTAGACTACCATAACCAAACTAAGGGACCAGTGTAAACTTTATTGATTTTTCTAGTAATGTCTTTTTATTGATTGTGTATTGTATTTAGTTGTTATCCCCCCCACAATGTCCTGCAGTTTGCAGTGATTCTTTAGTTATTTCTTCATGATTATGGCACTCTTGAAGAGTATTAATCAATTATTTTCTTTAGTTTCCTTCACTTTAGGCCCTTCCATTGCTTTCTGATGATTGAACTAAGACCCTGATTTCCAAGATTATTACAGAAAAAATGCTGTGTTCTTCTCAGTGGATTGGGTTCTTTTTATTGATTGCTGATGAGCATACCAATCTGAGCTCAGCTTAGGGATATAGGTCTGTTGTCATTGTCATCAACATGGCTAACATATCACATGCGGTGCTAGGTACTGTTTCAACTCTTGATATCAGTAACTCATTTATTTAATTCTCACAACACCATTACTGAAGTTAAGCCTTTTAATCTCTACAGATGAAGACAGAGGGAAGTGGATTACTCTGCCCAGAATATAATCAGAATGGCCATAAAGTCTGTGCTCTTAACCATCAGGTCAGCCTACCTCCTTTGTGTGTGTGTGTGTGTGTGTGTGTGTGTGTGCATGTGCCTGTGTGTGTATGTGTGTGTGTTTAGTGTCACAGGTGGGGTTAGTGCAGCAATCCAGATTCATGCTTTTCAGGGGATAGCTGTGACCCGTACTTTCTTCACAGCTGGCTGCAACACTGGTTCCTTTAATCCTATACTTACCAATTAGAAGTTAGTTTTCAAAGTCTAGGAAACTGTCTATAAGATTGAATTAAGGTGATGATAGAACAGACCGGGAAAGGGATTGAAGAGATTGTTTTACTATAGGAACCACAGGTGAGTATGTAAAGAATGAAGAGAGTGGAAGTATCAGAGAGAAGCTGTGTTTGGGACAGAGAAGGAAGAACGAAAGCAGTGGAAAAAACTCAGAAGGAAATATATAGAGAGGAAAGAGAACCCAGAAAGCTGATTTTACAAGGACTAAAGTTCATTCATTCAATTCTTTTATAGAGGGTCTTTATAGTTAGAGGGGAACACTGAGATCACAGTAACCTCATCATGGGGGTTGGGTTAAGGTGAAATCATTGTGCTGTGTCCCTAGTACTGAAAATTTCATTGGTAAATACTGTAGGAAAGACAGTGGGTGCTTATGGCCTGGAAGCTTGATACACTAGCATTTATAATATTCATTCTTAGACCCCTTCCTATTAAAGCTGTATAATTTTAGTTTTTTGAAATTATAGTTAAATTTATTGTTTTCCTAAAGCGTATGCTAGCACCAAAAATATGGCATTTAAAGGTTCTCTGAGTACTACATTAAAGGATACTTACATTAGTCAAATACGTTAAATATAAATAACTTTTGGCATGGACATTAAAGATCCTAATGAATAACTGGTTTCTTTATTCAGTGTGGGATTTGAGTAGATTCTAGGTTCAGAGTATGGCAGTATTCCAGCATGATGCTGATGGTGGGTAGCAATAACTAATGCTAAATAAGAAGAGATAGTTTCATGTGTTCCTTGTCAACAAGGTAAAGTTTGAGCTGCCTGAACAGGAAATTAGAAAATATATATCTAAAAGTAATCTCATCTTTGCCTTTTCAATATGACTTCCAGTGCTACCAAAGACCTTACAGAAACTCTGGGCAGTTTCTGAAATCCTTATTTGTCAACAGCTGATTTGATGTTGTTCAGTACAACAGAAGTGTATTTGTGAGGAAATTAAACTTCATTACACTCTAGCCATTGACTGCATGATATCAACATTTCTATCAGGATTTAAGAAGTAATTTTGAAATATAGAAGTTACCTTTGACCCTACTGCAAATTTACAAAATTTCAGCAGCTTTGGAAAAAGTTTACATGAACTTGGGCTCTCTAGATCAGGATTCCTCAGTCATAGCACTGTCCACATTCGTGGCTGGCTGGTCCTTTGTTTGGGGTGAAAGCTGTCCTGTGCATTATAGGATGTTTGGCCACATCCTTGATGTCTGCCTAGAGATTCCAGTAACATTACCTCCCCTCCCCAAGAGGTATCAATAAAAAATGTCTTCAGGTGTTACCGGTTTGGGACAAAATCATCCTTTGTTAAGAAATATTGCTGCAAAAGTCTTAATACTCAAAATGTGGCCTGACATCCAATAGATAATTGGTATTTCCTGGGGGCTTGCTAGAAATGCAGCAATTTTGGCCTTGGGCCTCTGGTGTTAGAATTTTCTTCATAGCAAAATCTGCGGGAGTTCTATGAACATGGGAAGTTTAGAGATATGCTGACTGAAACCTCTGTTCAGGCAGTGTGGGGGGGAGGCAGGCATGATTTACTCTTAATAGCAGTTTGACTTTCAGTAAGTTGTTTTAACTTTCTGAGACTCCTCTGTAAAATGGGATGAAGAAAACGTGTATTGTGATAATAAAAGGAGCTAATGGAATTGAAGCAATGAGAAGAGCATCCTGTTCTCATTAGAATCTCAACTGGGCTGGTTTCCCTCTGTTTCTTTACAAAGCTCTTTTCCTTGGCCATATTGCATTCCCTACTATTTGTAGTGATGATATCAGAGGGTGAGGAAAAGTAATATGTTTGAGTTAGTGCTCTGCAAGTAGAGCAAGTCATAAAAAATCTGCTTATTTACAGATTTTTATTTTTGAATTATCTACTTTCTTTAAGCTATGGCTCTTGTGGTCTGGCCCTCCCATTGCTTGGAAAACTGGGATTCTGTTTCTGGAAAACTCATTATTCTGGGCTTTGTAAACTCCTAATGGTCTTATTTAAAGGCCAGAATCCAAAGGTGGTAAAGGTGAAGTTGATGGCAGCTAAATGTAAAACTATTTAGGGAAGAAGCAGCTCATATGATAAACTTTATTCCTGTGCTAGAGCAGCTGGATTTTAAAATGGAGTAATTATTTTTATGACCATTAATAAAAACTTTTGGTTATTCAAAATAAGGATAAGTATTTTGGCTTTGGGAATGAATCAGTTGCTCCAGAACACCATAATTTTCTCTTTTTTTCTTTCTTGTAACATATCATTGCTTTACTATAGCATCTATGTTTATATTTCTCTTCCTGATTTATTATGCTTAGCTGTTCTTATGGGTTTGGCTCAGTAATCTAACTAGCATAGACAATTCTTCTTTTTGGGGAAATATCATTTAAAAAAGATTATATAAGGTAGGTATATATATGTACATATGCAGCCACACAATATTCATGCAAATTCAAGTATAGTCTTGTGCTATATAAAGGTGTTTTGGTCAATAATGGGCTTCATATATGATGATGATCAGATAAAATTATGATGAAGCTGAAAAATTCATGTTGCCTAGTGATATCATAATAGCCATATGTTTAAGATACTTACCATGTTATAGTGTCCTACAATACTCAGTCCATTAATGTGCCATATAGGTTAGTAGCTAAGAAACAGTAGACTACCATATTATCTAAATGCAGGTTAGACCACTGAGGTTTTTGCAGGTACTTTCTATGATGTTCACACAATGATGAAATCATCTAACAACACATTTCTCAGAATATATCCTTCTCATTAAGTAATGCATAACTCTGGTTAGTTTATCTGAAGTGTTGCAAGACTACAAATATAAAGGGATGTCATTCAGAGCTAGCATGCAAAGTTGCATAGATGAAATGATATTTATATTGCGCATATTAGCAATTGGCACATATGTTTTTACAGTGTGTTAGAAGATGCCAATAGAGCTCCTTATAACAAAATCAATATACTGTAACAGTGTCACAGCAAATGGAAACAAAATGTCTTGAAAATCCTCCTTTTCTAATTTGTACCAAGAGACCACATGGGCTAGCAGCAGCCCTGCCAAGTCACCTTTCTTTGGGAGCTTCTACTCCAGGATGCAAAGCAATGCAAATAAGTAGCTCTGAAGAGAGAATATGGTCAAGGACTCTGAAAAAATACATAAAATCCTTGAATATCACTTTCATTGAAGCTACTGACAATGCCTGTGTGTATACTGTTATCCTTTCCAAATGAAGGAGAGATCATTTAGGAAGTAGAAGAATTTTGGGCCGAAAGTTTGGCTCAGCGGCTTAAGCACCTGCCTGACAGGCATGAGTGAGGTTGTGAGTTGGATCCCTGGTGCCACAAAAAAAAAAAAAAAAAAAAAAAGAATTTTGCTAACACAGTTTCAGTAGACAGTAATGACGGTGTACAGAAGAATCTCATTGACTAGGATTGGCTGAAGATCAGCTGGCACTGTAAAGAAAGGTGAGTGACATGGTGGTTGTGCTGGAGAGAGAGAAGTAGCTTTGCTTCTGTTATACATGGTACTGTGTCTCCAGTAGTTTGTCTTTAGGACTTTGCTTCTTGAATGCACATAACTTAGTATGGTTAGGTGAACCATTTTGTTCTCCTAATGTTAGTCTTGGGCTCACACATTTTACATATGTTATTGCTATTTTCCATTTTTATAACTTTTCTTTCTTCAGGGAGTCTGCCATTTCACATGGAATTGTATGTGAATAGTATTTAGGTGGGGGAAATGGCAGTGTGAACTTAGTCAATTTAAATACAATAGCATTGGTGATACATGTACAGAGGCTTCTTCTGAATGGATAATATAGGAGAGAGAGAATGCAATTATTGGGAGGGAATGAGGTTATAAGAAACTTACTTTTTGTTTAATTAAACTCTTGGAGTTGTTTGTCTTGGGTTTGGATGTATCCAAATTGCTCATTTTGACTAGCTTGCCAAGAAGGGTGTATTAGTCAGTTTTTCTTTTCTTGGAGATAATATTTGACACCCACAACTTAATGGGAGAAGAGGTTTAATCTGGTTTATGGTTTCAGAGGATTCAGTCCATGATGGTTTGGCTTCAAGGCAGAAGCATCATAATGAGTGAGTGTGGCAAAGGAAAGCTGTGCAACTCATTGTGGCTAGGAAGCAGAACAGTGCAACAATGACAGGAAAGGAAGGGACCAGGGACCATATATAGTATCCAAGGTAACACCTCCATGACCTATCCAGTCATATCCAAAAGTGTGCTTTACTAATTTGCTAGGTTTTCTTTATCCAGTCAAGTTTATATATCACAGTTTACAGTCACAAAGGATCTGGTGGATTGTTGGGAGTGGTTATATCATTTTTATAACTGTGACTATAGCAGGGATTCTAACTGTGAGTGTGAGTTGTCAGGTGTGGGGGAAGTAATTTGTGCACAATACTACTATAGTAAAAGTCTTGAAATTTGCAAATAATGTGGTATAACCAAATTATATGATTGCAATAAATAATAGGTAGTATATTAGATGGCTTATATAATAGCAAGTTTAGTTTGGCCTTGCAATTCCATTTAATTTTTATTTCCTGTGGGAGGTTCTGTTGTTACCATGATCTTGTAGATGTCGAAAGTGAAGCCTAGAAGTGTTAAGATCACATTTCTGGGAAGCAGAAGTCATGAGATTTCAACTTATGTCAGAACTGATAGGTTTCCTAAGGGATTGTACATGATAACCACATTTCTGTGTGTTGCCCATGGAGTGTGTGAATTTCATTGCTCCCATGTAGGACCAGGCTTCCCATTTGCCTAGGAGTCAGGAATGTCCCATGATGTAAGACTTATATTAAAACTATAAAAATTCTGGACAGACTCAGAGGAGCAGATCATCCTACTCTTGCATGCTTTGACAGAGACTAGATAAGAATAAGGTGAGGACCACGGGATTGCTTACCTTCCTTGATACTGTTCTAAATTCATTTATATTATTGTCATATATTAATTGTACAAATCAATGAGTTTCACTATGACATTTTCATGCATGTGTATATCATGCTTTGATCCTATCTACCCTCGCTACTGATCTCTCCTATCTTTCCTCTGACTCTCTCTCTCCCACCCCCACATTCCCTTCTCCTTCCTTGACAGTCCCTCTTTTACTTCTGGGTCTTTTTTTTTTTTTTTTAATATCCACATATGAGAGAAAATGTGAGATACTTGTCTTTCTGTGTCTGACTTATTTCACTTAAAAAAAAAGATGTATAGTGTTTCCACATCAATAATTTCGTTTGTCTCCATTCATGTGTTATTGTCTTAGTTACTTTTAACTTGTTGCTGAGACAAAATACCTGACACCCAAAATTAGGGAAGGGAAGGTTTATTTCTTATAGTTTCTCTCCATACTCAGTTGACTCCAAGGGAGCATGGCGTGGCAGGGCAGCTATTCATGGTGGCCACCAAACAGCAAGGTGCGCTGGCGAGAGAGAGAGAGAAAGAGAGAGAGAGAGAGAGAGAGAGAGAGAGAGCGAGCAGAAGAGCAAGAAGAGGGGAAGACCCGCCTTCCTTACGCTGTATGTCAGCTCCACCCGTGGGCGGGTGCAACACACATCATCAATCCCAGCACTAGACAATAAGCCAATCACAAATGCCAGACTCAGCCCCTTCCAAATTAGATGAGGCCTTGGGGGGACAGAGATCATCCAATACAGTTATATAACATGATACTATACAAAGTAGACCCAGATCCTAAAAGTGGTAAGAATAGGAAGTTAATACTATGCAGTTTTGGCTTATTTCATTTGACATGATGATTTCTAATTCTATCCATTTTCCTATATATGATGTAACTCTTCTTTATAGCTGAATGATACTCAATCTTGTATATATACTGTTTTCTTTATTCATCTGTTAATGGTCATGTAGGCTGATTCTATAACTTGGCTATTGTGAATAGTGCTGCAGGAAGCATAGGTATGCAAGTATCCCTTTGATATTGTTACCTATATTCTGAACAGTTTGGTTGACAGTGTGGTTTTCCCATTCATCTTTTTTTTTGGAAGGTAAAGGAACTGTGAGAGGAAAGTTCAGGGCCTTTTTAGAGCTAGTGTTCAACCATGGATTTTCTTAGAACCTTTCTAGAAGAGGTGAAGAGGGATTTACAAACAAATACATAGATGCTCTGTCATGCTGGTGGGAAACACACTGATGGCAGCTCTGATAGGGCCACGATGATTGCATTTCAGCCAGATGTCTCAGTCTTCGTTTTAGCTAACTTGATGAATTTTAGTGATTTGAGGGTATTCATCCCTCATATGACCCCCACCCAGAATGTGACCTGTTCTTCCTCTATTGCAGGAATTTAGGAAACTAGAATTTAATATATAACAACTATCCACATTCTTGAACTGGAAAAAGCATTAATAAATATGCTTGTTTTAAAAATGGAAATTTGCTGTTTGGAAGCATCTGCTCCTTTGGGGAAATTCTTCGGGTTTGATCATCTCATGTTGGAAGATCTCCCTGTAGGCCTGGCAGTTGTTCAAGGGGAAACTTACTTGGTTCCTTTTTTGTGAAAATTAGAATTGTCTTATTTTTAAAGGTGTCCTTGTGCTCTTATTGGGAACTTGGAAAAAAAGTTTTAAATGAATCGACAGTGACTAGTTACTTTTGTTCTGTTTTTATCCCCGTCCTTCAACAGTTTGAGTGTGGGGAGGAGATGTCTGTCCTCCTCGGGACATCTGCTGTTTGTTGTTATAGCTGACTCTGGAATGCTGTCCTTGGAGCGACTTCCAGTGTGGAGTGTCCATATGCAGGGTTTCACTAACTGATGGGGTGAGAGAAAGGCACTTTCTTCATAAGACAACCCCCCAAGTGACCAGAACCTCGCCCTTTAAGTGTTAACACTTTCAAAAATGATTAACCACTCTGAAGGATATCTTTAAAAATTACAGCTATTTGAGTTCTTCTTGGCTTTCTTACATGGAGAATGTTCTGAGCAAATTGGAGCCTTTTCTTCATAGCTCAGGGTCAAGATTAGCAGTGTCTATTGTTATTCTTTCCTGTGAAGGAGTGGGTGCCTTTAAATAGTCTTTGGAATATGGAGTTATTTGCTGCCCTTTTAAGTGGTCCCACATGATTGCCTTTTAAAGTTTACTTTGAATGTTTATATTTTTTCTTGGTTCCTCCTGTGCTGTCACCTCTCACACCTGACAATATTTGTGTCTTTGGTACTTTCTTCACATTTCAACTTTTGACCGTGAGTTTGCTATTGTCTGGGAATCATCACCAAGTTTGTTAGCATTATGTGAGTAACTAGGGCCTGAGTGAGTCTTAGCAAGTTGGATTGGACCATCTAAGATAGGACTTCTGAATAATTGTGATGCCATTGTGTTTAGATAGTTCCCTGAGGGGTTTGACTTTGGTGAATAAAGATAGTGATAAGTTGAGTTTGAGGTTAGAATCCAAAAGGATGTATCTAATTCCTCAGAATGCTGAGTTGACTGCAATTCTTTTTATGTCGATGGTGTTTGGAACTCCAGATTCTTTTCCTTTTATTATATCTGGATGTGTAACAGAATTTTATTTAAGCTGTTTGGATCTTGGATGTTTATAATGTTAGTCAGCATAATAGTTCTTATGATATTTCCTTTGTTTTCTTTTTAATCTTGAACCTGAAAATACTTTTTTATTATAATTTAGCCTCCTGTTTATATCTTTAAACTCAGACTCCCTGAGTATTACTAGAAATTACAAATGGCTTTATGTAAGTGACTGAGTTTGGAGAAGTCCCACAATGGTTTGAAATTCATATTCTTAATGTCATAAGGAAGGCCAGATGAATATATAGTATGGAAATATGTGGGAGAAGGTAGATGCAAATGAGATCTCCTACAGTAGTATGTTTCCCTAAGCCAGTTTTATTAGACTTAGGAAATAAAGTTTATCAAATTGCCAACCCATTTATTTTTGTGTGGTATTCTTTTTTTTTTTTTGTATTGGGAATTGATTTCATGACCTCATGCTTTCTAGGCAGGCGCTGTACCACTGAGCTATATCCCTGGCTCAGCCCTTTTATTTTTGTTCTTTCAATATTTGATTTCAGTTTGAAAGTTTCAGATGTGATTCAGGGTAAGTGAGACAATTAAGTAATTTATTCAAGTTAGGCTTATTTAATATAACAATACAGAACAAATTAAAAGCTATTTTAGTTTGTGAAAGTATAAACTGGAAATTCTATATTAGTCTGGAACACTGAGAATTACTCATTTTTACTTTTTGAGGGTACATGGGGTTAAAACAAACATATATATTAGAAATCTCTTATGTTTTTTTTTGTACATATGCTATTTACTTTTACTTATAAATTTTATATGTGCAGTGTGATGTTTAGCTACTCATACACATTTTGAAGTGACCACTGTAGTCAAACAGTTGAACATATCTATTATCTTCCTCTATCCCTCCCTTCTTCCCTCACTCTTCCTATTCCTCATTCATTCATTCATTTATTCATCTGTTGTAAGTGTACTTAAAGCCTACTCTCTTAGCAAAATTCCAGTGTACGCTATTGTCAACAATATTCTTCGTGGTGCACCTTAGCTCTCTAGACTTGTTTATTGTATATAAGAACAACTTTGTACCCTTTGACCTGTATATCCGTATCTTATTTTCTCTTCCTTGTTCCAGTGTAACTGTGATTTTACTCTGGTTCTGTATATTTGATTTCCCCCCAAAAATTCAGTATGTACATGAGAGCATGCCATATGTTTCTTTCTGTTAGACTTTTTTCAGTTAGTGTAATGTCTTCTAGGTTGATCCATATCTTCCCAGATAGCAGGATCTCCTTTTAAAAGTCTCAGTAGTATTTCATTTTGATAATTTAATTTATTTTTTGCACCAGGAATCAAACTCAGGAGCTTGCACTTACCAGGCAGGCACTTACACCACTGAGCTAAATCCCCGGCCAGTAATATTTCATTTTTTATGTGACAATTTCTTTATCCACTTATTACATGGTTGGTTAGTTTGGCTATTATCATATCTTGACTATTGTGAATAATGTAGTCGTGAACATGGGCATCCTAATATTTTTACTAACTGCTGATTTTATTTCCTTTGAGTATGCTCATAGTTTATGTCTAGATGTCCTCCCAAAACCTCATGCACACAGAGGCTGGGCTTTGAGAAGGTGATTGAATTATGGGGGTGCTATAGCTGATCTGCTTTGGGAGGTGAGGCCTGGTCCTAAGAGGTGAGTCACTAGGGGTGTGACCTAGAAGGACATTTCTCCCTCCCTGGCTTGTACCTTTACCCATTCTGTTTCTTGGCTGCCATGAGTAACTTTCCTCAGCCATGGCCCTCTGCATGCTGTTTTTGCCCTGTAGCCAGCTAAACATGAACTCGGAATGTGAACCAAAATAAACTTCTCTTCTTTTAACTTGTGAGTGTTGAGTATTGTCTCATCTGTCTGGAAAATGACTAAGGCAGGGTGTATATTCAGAAGTATTACTGAATTATATTATAGTTTTATTTTTAATTTTTCTAGGAATCTCCATACTGTTTTCAATAATGGTTGCATCAGTTATATTCTCAGCAATAGTGTACATACAAAGGTCATTTTTTTCATATCCTCACCAACTTCCATTGCTCTCACTCTCTCCCCTGCCCTTCTTTCTTGTCTCTCCCTCCCTCCTTGTCTACCGCCCTTTCCCTTTCTCTCCCTACCTCCTCTCCTTGTCTTCCTCCCTCCCTTTTCCTTCTCTCTCTCCCTCTTTTTTCCTGTTTTCCCCTCATTTGCTGTGTTTTTCTCCCCCATCCCTACTCTCTGTGTCCCTCTCCCTCTCCTAACAGGAGTGGGAAACAATGTCATTGTGCTTTTGATTTGCATTTCCCTGATGGTTAGAAATGGTAAGTACTTTTTCATATACTTACAAGTAATTTTTATGTCTTTTTTGGAGAAATGTTTAAGTCTTTTTACCTATTTTTTTTAAATTTCTTTTTTTTTTTTATTTAAGAGAAAATAGATACAGAAGCTAGAAATAAAAGTCAAAAAAGACAGACAAACAACAACAACAGATCTGATACGATAACATTGTAGGTTTACACACTGAGGTGGTTGAAGTTTGGCAGTAGTAACAATATTGTATATCGTTACCTTCCTAGGGGTTGGGGATATTGACAGATATAGACGTGTAAGATTCATCAATTCAGGTATATTAACTTTTCTTTTTCAATAGCTATTGTATTTAGCAATACGGTTTTTTTTAGCTGTCTTATTTATGAATATTTATAAATTTATGTCTTTTTCCTTTTCTCTTCCTTCCTTCTTTTCCCCTTAGAATATCTCTTGTTATCATTGAAATAACTACCCATAACATCAGATCTAATATAACCAAGCGAAATAGTTCAGAGTGAAACCAATAAAGCATAAAAGTATGATCATACATAAAAGAAACAAAAAACTAAAGAGATCAGCAAACAATAACAACATATCCAATACTGTAAAATTGTAGGTTTAGTACTGTAGATGGTTGGAATTTTACAGTGGTTGCAACATTGTATATTGTTACCTTTAAGGGGGCTGTTCAGGTTGACAGTAAAGACATGTAGGATTGATCTGGTCTTATGAATATCAACTGTTCTCTCTCGCCAGTTGATGCATTTAGTAGTATAGAC
>RJWM01015230.1:33495-48496 GCA_004363535.1 Dasyprocta punctata
TTATAAATTTTGCTATCTTTACAATAGCTGTCTTTGTCATCATTTATGATGAAGATAGGCTGGTCGAGGTTGAATAGGGTTAAACTAAACAGCTCATTGAAAACAATACTGGACTTAAATCCCGTTAATGGATTATTCATTTGTCTGCCCTGCTCGGTGGTATCTCTCTGTCGCTTTTTCTGGAGCAGTGGACTTCTTTTTACCTATTTTTAAATGAGTATTTTTGTTGTTATTATTGTTTTGTACAGTTACCCCTTATCAGATATATAGTTTTGATCAAACCTATAAGGTGGCTTTTCATTTTGTTTCCTTTGCTGTGCAGAAATACTGTAGTTTGACATAGTTCCACTTGTTTATTTTGCTTTTCCTGTCTTTTGGTCAAGAAACCATTGTTAAGAGCAATGTAGATTTTCCTTTGTGTTTTCTTTTAAGTGTTTTACAGTTTCAGATCTTTTAAGTCTTTAATTCATTTTGAGTTGATTTTTGTGTGTGGTGCAATGTAAGGGTACGGTTTCCTTCTGGAGATCATTTTCCCAGTGCCACTTATTGAATAGCATATTCCTTCTCCACTATGCTTTCTTGCTGCCATTGTTGAAAATTAGTTCTCTCTATATGGTTTGGTTTATTTCTGAGCCCACGTTTCTGTTTCATTGATCTATGTGTTTCTTTTTATGTCAGTATGATCCTGTTTTGATTACTATATACTTGAAGTATAATTTGAAATCAGAGAATGTGATACCTTCAACTTTTTTTCGTTTCTCAGGGTTGCTTTGGCTATTTGGGTCTTTTGTTTAGCCATACAAATTTTAGAATCATTTTTTTCCTGTTTCAGTGAAAGCTGACATTGGAATTTTGGTAAGGATTACCTTGAATATTGCCTTGAGTACTGTAGACATTTTTACATTAGTAATGGTTCTAACCCATGAACATGGAATAGCTTTCATTTGTGTTTTCTTCAGTTTGTTTCATCACTGTTATTTTATGGAAAAAAGCAAAACAAAATAATAGCACAATAACAATAGTTAATGCATTGTGTATTGTTATCTTTAAAGAAGTTACTCAGAGTACAAAATATGGGCATAAAAATTCCTCCCAACAATATTAGTACAAATCTTTCCTTTCAATGAATTAAGAGAAACTAGTAGTATAACTATCTTATAATTTTTTTTCGTCAGTGTTTTGTAGTTTTCAGTGTGTAGCTTTTTTATTTCTTTGGGTAAATCTATTCCTAAGCATGCTATTCTTTTTATTTTTGTTATTTTTGATTTATTTCTCACTTTTAGATAACCATTCTTCTAGGGACTTTATAGAATAGACTTACTTCAAGAAAAGTCATGTCTTTTTCAATGTTTGAACAAGCTTTATACAGACATTGGATTCTTTTTCTGTTTGTCTGTCTGTCTTTCTTTTCTGTACTGAACATTGAATTTAAGGAATGCTGAACTACTTCCATTGCCCCCCCATTTTGACTTTTAACAGTGCCTGTTTGCCTCACATAATAATTACATTCATTATAGGGAACTGATACATATGCATAACACATTTCAGTTCCTTTCCTTTCTCTTCCTCCTTTTATTTTTCCAGCATCAGATCATTTATCTTATAAAGTTAATCAGCATATATATATTAAAAGTCAGACTAATAGGCCAAAGGTCCTACAAAATATATAAATCAGTTGTACTAAGGTACACTTTTAAATACATTTTCCATGCTTTTTAAAAGCTCTCTTCTTTCCTATTATCTGTCTTTTATTTTGTTTTATATATAATAAACAATTATATATATTATATGTATAGCATACATAGTTTTTATATAAGAGAAAACACATATTTAAACTTGTGCACTTGAATGCTTCACTTAACAATATTGTATCTTTTTTCCTATAAATGATTCAAGTTTATCCTTATTTATGGCAGAGTAGTACTTAGTTGTGTATAAATTGTGTATAAATGTCACATTTCCTTTATCCATTCATCTGTTGATGTACATATGGGCTATTTTCTTTTTTTTTTTTTTGTACCAGGGATCGAACTCACAACCTTGCGCCTGTCAGGCAGGTGCTTAAGCCACTGAGCTAAATCCCCAGCCCTACTTTTTGAGACAGTATTTCACTATGCAGTTTAGGCTGGCCCTGAACTCACTTTGTAGCCTAGGCTGGTCTTGAACTCACGACGATCCTCCTGCCTCAGCCTCCCAAGTGCTGGGATTAAAGGCGTGTGCCACCACGCCCGGCTTTTCATATAGAATGTTTTTAAGATTTAGCAATTTTGAGTTGCACTGCTATAAACATGGATATGTATACATGAATGTGGTATAATGTCTTTAACCCTTTTGAGAAGATACTTAGAAGGAGAATAACTGGGTCAAATGGAATTTCTATTTTTACTTTCTTGAGGGATCTCCAAACTGATTTCCATAGGGATTGTATCAGTTTACAGTCCTACCAACAATGGAGAAGGGTTCTGTATGCCCCAAAGCCTTGCCAGCATTTGTTATTGATTGATTTCTTGATGGTAACCATTCTTTCTGGAGTGAGGTGAAATCTCAGTGTTGTTTTAAATTGCGTTTCTTAAGTGGCCAGTAATATTGAACATTTTTTCATGTATTTTTGGCTGTTTGTATTTCTTCATTTATCAAGTGTGTATTCATTTTCGATGCCCATTTTTTAATTGGGTCTTTAAATTTGGGGGAGCCTAATTTTTTGTTTTTCTGAGAAGGGATTTCATATAGTTCTGGTTGGTCTTGAACTTAGTATGTACCCTAGGCTGGCCTTGAACTCTTAAAATCTCCTGCGCAGCCTCTCCAGTGCTGGGATTATAGGGGTGCACTACCATGTCCAGCCTGTTATTTTTATTATTTTTAGTACTAACTCAGGTCAACATTTATTTATTCATTTTTTAGGTCAGTATTTATTTGTTTCCACATTATTGAGAACAAAAGAGCTAACTTATGATACACAGAAAACAAATTCTGAAATCTCAAAGCAAAGATTAAGAGGCTAAAAGCAAAACATTTTTCAGTATTTCAGGGAAGCACTCAAGTCTACTATAGGTAAAACGTAAGAGGCTTGCTCATCTATAAGTATGTCCAAATGTGCTTCAGTCTGATATTGTAGCATTTCTAGATGTCTGCCAGTGGATTCAAATAAGGTTAATGTTGTTTTCATCTTATATAGTGAATTGAACATGAAAGTGTCCATGTCACTTGGGCCTAACTTGCTAACTTAATATGTACATAACTGGAGGAGGGAATCAAAGACACATGATAACGCTTGCCCAAAATCAGCCTGATAAATATCTAATGATATGACTGAAGAACTGTGAGATGTCAAAACTTCACACAGTAACATGAATGTCTGATTTAGTGCAGAATTTAGTCCAAGATCATGTGGTGGGAGTTCAGGTCACACCCCTAGTGACCTGTCTCTTCCAAACAGATCCTGCCTTCTGACAGCAAGTCAGCTGTATTTCCCACATAATCTCATCACCTTTTAAAAACCCCACCTATGAGCATCTGAAACTTGGGGGAGACATTGAGATATAAACCATAACATTGTCTCTGGCCCCTAAAAGACTTATATACATCTCTGTGAAAATTCATTAAGTTCATCTCTAAGAGTCACTGAAGTTTTAACAGATCCAACATTCCTGAAAATTCTGAGTCCAAACTCTCTTCTGAGACTTGAAACAAATTCTTAGCTATGAACCACTGTACAAATCAAAAAGAAAGTTAAAGACTTCTGACCTACACTGGCACAGGATAAACATTCCTATTCCAAAAGAGAAGTAGGGGAACAGAAACCAATGGGTGGTCTCAAGACTGAAACCCAGTGGGGCAAACATTAAATCGTATGTCTCTGTATAGTAGACCTGGCACAAGTTATGACTTTGGCAGACCCACCTCTATGACACTACCTGCTACAGTTCCCGTAGCCTCTGTGTTGGGGTGGCTTTGCTCACTGCCTATTGCTTTACTCAGATGTTGCATGTTCCTGACTTCTCCAACATCCTGGGATCTTTACTGCTTGTTCAGCTTCATGCACTGCCCTATCAGAGGGGCACCACCTGACCCCAAGGTTCGCTTCTGAAATCTAGGTGTGTTATGGTGTTAGATGTTTCTCCAAAGCCTCATGTGGTCATTGGTGGGGTTCTTTGGAGGTGACTGGATCTAACGTTGTGATGCTGGGATCAATGGTGGCATTGACTCATGGTGTTGCTAGGGTTAGGGCTGCCCCACCCTGGGTGTGAGTGCTCCCCACCCTGAGGGTGGGTAGCCTGGATAGGATGTAAGGGGTAAAGGTGCTTCTTTGCTTCTTCACAACTTTTCTGCCTTTTTCCTGTCATGAACTGTTTCTCCTCTACAATGCCACCCAGCCTTGGAGCCAGCCAACTGTGACCTGAAATCTTTATGAACCATGAGCTAAGTAAACCATTGCTGCTTTAACTTGGAGTTTTGGGTGTTTTGTCTCAATAAGAAAAGGTAACTAAGAGTAGAAGTCTCTGAATGTTCTGTTGCATTCTATATGCTTATAAATCCAGCAATACACTGGTGACACCAAGATCTGTGGACAGTTCAAGCAGTAACTCGGCCCTCTTGAATCAAGGCTGCAGCTGCCTCTGAATACCTGGATCGCTGAACACCAGGAAATGAATCCTGGCAAACCAGTTCCCTAAGCAGCCTGTCTGGAGCACAGTGCCCTGGGACTCTCTTCTTAAGAAAGCTTTACAGCTTTGTACCCATCAGTTTGAGAAAGGTGGGGTCTTGCAGGTTCCTAGAATCACTTCAAAGCATCCTTCCTGTTGTCCTGATGTAAAGTACTTGGCTTCTTTTTAGGGCTATTGTTTTCTGTAACTAAGCTTTCCTGGGCCAAAACTATACAGGATACAACTTAATAGGAGCTTCCTTTCTAGTGGAACTCAAAACTTAAAAAATCACTCATTTGTGCTGTTTGCTCTTGATTCTCTGTGGGGAGCTGACTGAAAGACCTCCAAAATACTCATTTAACATCCTCAACATTGGGCTGCCTTTAAGTTTCCTCTACTATATTAGATATTCTGCCATCCTTAATTTCAATTTCCTGCAAGGTTTTAGAGTATGAGCAAAATGTGCATAAATTTTCTGCCAGAACATACACTCATAACTTAAGAGTTCAACTGCCAATAAAGTCCTCATTCCTAAACCAAACTTCCAGACACTGGTCTTTACTATCAACGTTTTTATCAGCATTCTGGTCTTTTGAGCCCTGACCAGATTCTCTCACCAAATCTTGCTTCCAGACTTGTAGGTTTTCTCTGGCTGGCATCTTCAAATCTTGCCAAACTCCTCCTCAGAACCAGTTCCAAAGCCTACTGAACACATGGTCAGACGTGGTCATAGCAATGATCCCACTTCACCAGTACCAAAATATATCTTGGTCACTTTTTGTTAAATGGAACAAAATTCTCCACACCCACAATTTAAAGAAAGGTTTATTTTAGTTCACGTTTTAGTTCTTGTATGATTGGTGGCATGGCAGATGGGCATAGTGAAGAAAAAGCTACTCATGTCATGGTAGCCAAGAAGCAGAGAGAAAAGAAAGGAGCTGGGGTGTGAGATATACCCTTCCAAGTCACTCCCCAGCCCCTCTCCCACCCTGTGATCTGTTTCTTTAGACCAGACCCAGCCTCATAACAGCAAGTTAGTTATACTGCCCCCATAATCCAAATACTTTGAAAAGTCTTTCCTGTGAGCACATGCTGCTTTGATGGGGCATCTAGATATAGTTATACTAATCCAGAGGTGGCCTGCCTCAACAACTATGAGGTAGATAACAGAAGGATCACCTTAATTTTGCAGCCAAGCCTCAGGGAATCACTGTGGAGTGCCATTCCAGGGGTGGGGCATAGCTGTAATGTTCTCTTACTTTTAACTTTCATTTTGTAGGAGAATTAATGGCCCTTGATAATGTTTCATTCGATCTTCTTTTACTTGATTTGGCAAGCTTTTTACTGAGATTTTATGAAAGATTTACATTATGACTTGTGTCTAGTTTTCTCCCCAAAACTTCATGTGATCATAGGGGAGAGAGTCTTAAAGGTGGCTGGATTAGGGTGTGTGAGTGTGGATTAAGGATGTGATACTGGGATTAAGGGTGTGGATAATAGAAACCCCACTTTAGCGATGGGTGGCACCAGTCAATAGACTTGTAGCCTGGCTGCAATATAAAGGGACTGAAAGAAGAAAGGCTCACTGCTACTGCTTGCTGCTTAGTACTTGCTGCCTTTTTCCTGCCTTGCCATGTACTGTTTTTTCTCCATGATGTACCTCTGCCATGCTACCCTTCCTTGAAACCTGTTGATTGTGGACTGAAATCTCCACAAAGTGTGAGCTCAATAAACCTTTCCTCTGGAAGATAGAGTAGGCAAAACTCTTGAAGACATTGGTGTAGGCAAAGACTTTATGAATAAAACTCAGATTGCACAGGATTTACTGAAAAGCATCAACAAATGGGATCTTATCCTACTGAAAAGCTTTTGCACAGCAAGAGAAACCACCAACAGAGTGAAGAGACAACCCACAATGTGGGAGAAAATGTTTGCCAGCTGTCCCTCAGATAAAGGATTACTATGGAGAATGTATAAAGGACTAAAAAAAGAAAAAAAAAATCAGTCCTCCCAGATTTAAAGACCCAATCCAAAAATGGGCATCTGAGGTGAACACACACTTTGTAGATGAAGAAGTACAAACAGCAAATAAATACGTGAAAAAAATGTTCAACAGCATTGGTCATTCTAGAGATGCAAATTAAAACAACACTGAGATTCCACCTCACCCCAGAAAGAATGACTAGTGTGTTAAGAAGTCAACCAGTTACCAGTGCTGGAGGGGCTGTGGGGAAAAAGGAACCCTTCTCCACTGCTGGTGGGAATGCAGGCTGGTGCAACCACTGTGGAAGTCAGTGTGGAGATTCCTCAAAAAGCTTGGATTGGAGGTCCCATTTGACCCAGCTATTTCCCTTCTGGGTATCTTCCCAAAAGAATTAAAAACATCCTACCACAGCAATATATGTGCACGTATGTTTATAGCAGCACAGTTCATAATAGCTATATCTTGGAAACAACCTAAATGCTTCTCGACTGAGGAATGGACAAAAATGATGTGAGATTTCTATATAATGGAATATTACTCACCTATAAAGAATGATAAACTGGACACTTTTATACTTAAATGAGTGCACTATGAGAACATACTTATTAGTGAAATAAATAAGTCACCCGTGTAAGCATCGTATTGTTTCACTTGTGTGACAAACTGAAAAAATACTGTTTATGTTTATGTATATATATATAAAAATAGTTAAGATAGTTAAAAAAACAATTTATCTTTGAAATTTAATGCTTTTCCTTCTGTTCCTTAATTTAACCTGAATATTTTTATATAGTTTAATCTTTGAAATGTTCTGATGATCATACTCAAGGCTTCTTGGCTTATTATTATCTATCCAAAATTATGATATCCCCATCTGTTTTTCAAAATACTTATTCTTTATGTTCCAATAAACTAAAAGAATAAACAAACAAACAAACAAACCTTTCCTCCTTTAATTTGTAGGTGCTGGGTATTTTGTCCCAGCAATGAAAAAAGTAAGACAGTTTGTTATTCTCATTTGCTTTCTGTGTTAGTTACTTTTCTCACTGTCTAGACAAAATGCTCAACACCCCAAATTAAGGGAGGGAATGTTTGTTTAGCTCACAGTTTGCAGAGGTTTCAGTCCATAATCGGCTATCTCCAAGGCAGGGTGGCACGGCAGAGGAGCAGCAGTTCATGGTGGTGGAAGACGTACTCTGTTAGAAATTGCTTTTTCTAATTTGAGACCAAATGAGCTGAAGGAGCACATTTGCTTTCTCTAGGGAAGATAGCAATATGGCCAGGCATCTGGGATGAGAATTGGAGCAGGGCAGTGTATATGGGTTCAGACTCTGTGGTTGCAAGAAATCCTAGCTAGCACAATAGGAAAGGAATCTTTCCTGAAAAGGCAGCTTGTAGAATCCAGTTGCCAAACACTTCTGACCCTCAGAGCTAGAGGTGGGAATCTGAGGGCCATCAAGATGTTCCAGAGCCCCTCTGTCATAGGCTTCAGTTGGCTTTTGTGCATTTTGGCTCATGCAGTATAATCTTCTAAGTTACAGCTCTTGAATTTACCTTTTATGATCTGTGCTGAACCTCAGAGGGAGCCCAGTTTGAGTCAGTTTTCATCCTTGTTCTAGTTAGGTCTGACTTTCTGGGAATGGCCACATGGAAGAGAAACATGGCTCATCTCCATAATTCTTTAAGGTAGAGACTCTGACTATTGTCAGAGTGATATATAACATAATATGTACCATTGTTACATATTCAAATATATATTTATGGTATCCTAGGAAATGTCTAGGACATTATATCAAAAATTATTCTAAAGCCTCTGTCTTAGTTACTCTTCTCTCATTGTTGAGACAAAATATCTGACACCTAAAGTTAAAGAGGGAGAGATTTTTTTAGCTCACAGTTTGTGGAGGTTTCGGTTCATACTCAGCTGGCTCCAAGACAAGGTGGCATAGCTGAGTGAAAACTGCTCATGGTGGCAGAATGTAGCAAACAGCAACAAGCACAGAAGTGGAAAGCAGGCCGTTTTTCTTTTCTGATATTGTATATAGGCTACCTGCCCTAGGGTGGTATAGCACTCACATCCCCAATCCCAGCACTAGGCAATGAACCAGTTATAAACTCTAAGCTGCCTACAAAAACCCATCCCCATGACCACATGAGGCTCTGGGGAGACATCCAGGCATCAACCATAACACCCCCAAATTTTTATCCTATACCCTGCCATATTCCCTGTCCTACTGGTATAATGTTTACTGTAAGGAAACTCCTTAGATTCTGTCCAGTTCTTCATAATATCAGCTATACACACATGAGAGAAAAACAGCAAAACCTAACTTTATGTGATATATATGAAATATAGCTCTTTGCGGGGGGGGGTTTGATGTGTAGAATTGCCAGTGAACATATATCTTCCAAGAATTAAAAGTAACCATGTATGAAATATTATATTTGAAATGATCATTATTTATAGAGTAAAACAAAGTTTAAGATCCTAGACATCCCCCTGGTGAATGAATAAGGAATGGTATTCTTATTTTAACTGTATTGGTAAGTATTGTGGGTAAAGTGAAAATAAAATTGGAATTGTACAAAGTGAGATGTTTGGTACTTTATATTTTGCTTGCAAATCTTGAATATTATGTAAACCAAGAAATGGTAAAAAGATACGTCTCTAGTTTAGGTCTGGGTTGCAAACTGTGGCCTATGGGCTAAATCTAGCTGGCCCCTGTTAGTAGGTAAGTTCATGCCTATTCGTTTGTCTAGTGTTGGTGGCTGCTTTTGAGCTATTAAGTTTGCAATAGAGAATATGTGCCCTGCAAATTGAAAATATTTGATATTTGACCCTTTATAGAAAAAGTTTGCCACTTCTGGTCTGCATTCTCAAGGTAGTAGGTTTTACAAATGTAATGAGGGAATTCCTAGAGTTCTGGGGATAGTGTAGGATAGCAGTGGTGAATGTATGGCATGTATGCTGTAGCAGGCTATTTGTATCATTGAAAGCTCTAAAAGGTTCACCATCACTGGGCTAGGATCTGCTAGTGGACAAGACTTAGCAGGACAAGGCATCTGACTCGCTCATTCTATTTTATTCAGAGTAATTTGGGTGCTCAGAATAGTTTGTTTTGTCAGACTCTATATGATTTGGTATGAAGAAAGAGAGCATTGTCATGTGTACAGAGTGGTATCAGAACTACTGATCTGAAAGTACAGAAAGAGATTCAGAAAGTCTCTGTGAGAGAAAGTCTCTGTGAGCATATGTAATTATCTTCATTGTAAACTGAGGTGGCTGATACCTTGACATGAAATCTCCAATAAGGGAAAAAAAATCCTTGATGTGAAATCAGAAGCTGGGCTAGACCCCTTTAATTACTGACATGATACAAATTGCATTTAAGTTTCTGATGACTCATTTTACCTTTTTGTGGGCAAAGATTTTAAATTTTTTCCTCCAATCATATTCAAAAGAGAAAATGTAACTATTTTTTTTTACTCTAATGAAGATACCTAAAATGAGATACTTTATGAAGAATA
Source organism: Dasyprocta punctata (assembly GCA_004363535.1). Taxonomy (NCBI): domain Eukaryota; kingdom Metazoa; phylum Chordata; class Mammalia; order Rodentia; family Dasyproctidae; genus Dasyprocta; species Dasyprocta punctata. Next base: position 43,651 of record RJWM01015230.1, read on the forward strand.
GAAGTTGATTTGGCTTATGATCATAGAGGCTAGGAAGCCCAAGAGCATGGCACCAATATTTGCTTGGCATCTGGTAAGGGCCTTGTTGCTGTTTTATAATGTGATGAAGGACATTATATGCAAGGCATTAAGTGTGCTAGTTCAGGTCTGCTTTTATAGAGCTACTATTGCCATCATGGGGTGGGCACTCTTTATGACCTCATTTCCTAATTACTTCTAAGGCTTCACCTCCAAATGCCATTAATATGTGAACTTGAAGGTTGAGTTTTCAACATAAGAACTTTTGGAGATCATAGTCAAACCATAGCACGAGACAATGTTTAAAACCAAAGTGTGCCAAATTATATGTTCTTAAAGCATCAAGACATTACTTTGCCTTTGAACTTGATACTGTGGAAAATGGCCTTTTCTGTGGTTAACTTCCTTATGTGTTTCTTTTTTTAAGTTAAATGAAATTCAAAATGTGAGCTGTGAGAGTTACTTAGGGTGGAAAGTAGAGCCTTGGGACTGGGGAAGATAAGGACGAGATAGACTGTTTAATTTTGTTTATATTGAGTTACCTAAACTGCAGGTGATTCTGTCTTGTCATGCCCCATAAACATTTTAAATCATAATATACTAAATATATGCAAAACAAACAAAAAAAGATTTTTCCAAGTTGTGTGGACAGAAACTTGATGTATATGTTTATATATTTTCAGAATTTTAGATCAGAGAGGGTAGGAATTATTATTGGAACAAATAATTTGTGCAGAAGCATGTCCTTTTCTAAAGGACATCTGGTAGGAGTTGGATAGGACTTGCTTTATTCCAGGAGTTTTGCATATGTTGTCTCACTTAATCCTCATAGTGTTCTTCTGAGATGGATCTCATTATTCCCATTTTATAGATATGGAAACTACTTAACTGAGTACATACTTCTTATGGTCACAGGTAAGTACTTAAATGTATAGCTGACCTTTTTCTTTTGTACCAGGCTGCCTCCTATTAAAAATACTTTCTTACACATTAGGTTACTGGTATCAACAAAAATAGAAAATAAATTATGAAATTTTCTTGAAAATAAAGAGCAAATTATGTGTACGTATCAGTGGGAGAAACTATCTCGCTATTTGTAGTTATTGGACTGATTTTCTTTAGGAGATACTATATCAAAGTCAGCCCACATTAATTTAATTTTGGGTCCAATTTGGTTACTGAATTTTGACTTCAATTCAATTTGATTTTAATCATCTCCTTGCAAGTGAGCATATCACAGGTTAGTTTTGAAATACTGACCAGGATGGTTTTCATTTGGCTTAAGTGCTAGTGGTTCCTTAAGTGCTAGTGGTTCCTACTGGTAGTTGCTCTGCAAGTCTCTCCCTGGTAATTGAAAGGCATTCATTCTCTCTGTGGAAAGGGTCCTGGGTCACTTTTAAGCTTCCGTTTGGAAGTTTAAAAATTACAATAGTCTAGACCTCAGGGTATGTTTGATTTGCCATGAGTAGGTTTGTAAAAGTGAGATTTTTCTTGTCCTTATATGTGAAGGTCTATCTTGGAAGTACTGTGTTGGAGTTGGTCTTTAAGCTACCATGTCTGACCCTGTATAGTTTTCTTCTTTTTTGAGAATCTTGTCAAATGCAATTTCTAGTTCATCAAGTGTGGAGTAGAACCTGAAATTCTATACTTTCAGCAGACTCCTAGGCAATGTCCATGGTCTGCAGACAACTCTTTTAGTAGTTTTTAAGTCACAGATAAGAGATTGCCTAATGCTAAGAGAGTTTTTCCGCCTAAAGTGTACAAAGAGGTTAGCCTACAGGCAGAAAGAGGTGGATCAAAGGGAATGTGTTTGGAGTTGGAAAGCCTGAAAAGAGATGCACTGTGCCCCATTTCCAGTTAGAGATCTAGGAAACATTAATAGATTTGCTTCCTCAGATTCAGAAGTTCATAGAATATATTCCTCAGGAGGAATATGCCTCTGTATGCGTGTGTGTGTGTGTGTGTGTGTGTGTATTTCAGGAAAAGAAAAACTTGTATAGATACAGAGAACCTTCGAGTTATGACTGGCCTCACATACCAATAACTTGGGTTCTGACCAGAATTTTAGGTTTAATTTATGACCAATGTCTTGAGTTATAAACAGAGACTTACATGCCAGAAAAGCACATTTAAGCATAGGTAGTCATCAGTCTGAACCCAGATGTGCATGTTTGTGGGCATGATTTTGGTCAGTGCTTTACATAATCACTACCATTATTCTTATCAAAATGGCCCCAAACAAGCTAGAAAAGAAGCTAAGGAAGGAAGAGAAGGTAAAGAAATCAATCATAATTGAAAAGAAGAAGGAAATTATAGAGAGTATATGAGAGTGGCATTCATGTGACCAATCTTGCTAATACGTACAGCATGTTGAAATCCACCATCTTAACAATCTTAGAGAGAAAAGAATTGTATAAGGAAGCTAGTGTTGCTAAAGGTGTTACTCAAATTAGTTAAGTCATGATAAACAGTGTTAGACGAGGTAGAAACAGTATTATTAGTGTGGATAAATGAAAGGCAGATGGCGTTATTAGTGTGGATAAATGAAAGGCAGATAGGTTATAGCCTATTTGAGTCTATAATTTGTGAAATAGCTAGGGCCATAAATGCAGATCTTGTAAAAGATAATCCATCAACAAGTGATTGCAGGGGAAACATTTTATGCTTGTAAGTGGTGGTTTCACAATTTTAAAGCAAGAATTGGGGTTCATAGTGTAATTAGGCATGGTGAAGCAGTGCTGATAAAAGGGCTGCATACATCACTTCAAAATGATGACACAGAGAATGACTTCTGCGCTCGTTAAGTGATGAAACTGGCCTTTTCTTGAAGAAACTACATTACCAAGAAAAAGAAAAAATGGCCAGGCCACAAGCTTATAAAGGATACACTGACTTTATTACTACGTGCCAATGCAAGTGGTGACCTCAATGAAAGTGTGTCTTGGTTTATCACTCTGAGACCCCCAAAGGGTTCATAAAACATAAAATCATGAAGAATAGGTAGAGCTCGCGGGCCCCGTAGAGCTCGTGGGCTCCCGCCCAGCCAGGACCAAGGCCCCGGCACTGTAGGCCTGGGACTCGCCCAGGGTTGCCCTGGCACAGTTGTTGCTCTGAACTCCTTGCAGCTAGACTCAGGGTCCGGGCGGAATCACACTCTGGGGTACACTCTGCCAAGCTCACTGGGACTGGGAGACCTTGGCCCCCACCCAGTTAAGGCGGAGGCTCCACCTGCATACCCTGGGAGGCCGCCCTCACTGGCTGCGCACAGGATCTGGCTCTACCGGGTCCAGTGACTCAGCGTGACCCAAGACTCAACGTGACCCTTGGGAACACCCGGTCAGCCTTGCAGGACACAGAGCCACATAGGTTCTAGAAGAAAATGACAAAATGAAAGACCAAGAGGCAGTCTCAGTCCCCCAGCCCACTAAGAACAAACCCAAGAGACACTGAAATGGAAGACAGTAGGAGTCACACAAATGAACTTTCTGAAATGATAGAAAATGCAGTAAAGAAACAGCTTGATGAAGCTATAGAGAAATTCAAATCAGAAATATTCTCCCAGCTAAAAAATGAAATGCGAATCATTATTAAAGAAATGAGTGTATCTAAAGAAGAGCAAGATAAAAATGGAAGAACTTAAGAAAATGATTGAAACTTTGAATGAACAATATAAGACTTTCTGAAATGATAGAAAACGCAGTAAAGAAACAGCTGGATGAAGCTATAGAGAAATTCAAATCAGAAATATTCTCTCAGCTAAAAAATGAAATAAGAATCATTATTAAAGAAATGTGTGTATCTAAAGAAGAGCAAGATAAAAAAATAGAAGAACTTAAGAAAATGATTGAAACTGAATGAACAATATAAGACACAAACAGAATGCATGGAACAGATGCAAAGGGAAATGCAGAAATGAAAAACTCCATGGAAAGTTTGAAAAACCGCTTAAATGAAGCTGAAGATAGAATCTCAGATCTTGAAGACAGCATGGGAGATCACGGCCACGAAAGAAAAGATCTCTTAAAAATAGTAAGGAACCAAGAAACAACAATTCAACAGCTGCAAGACGATGCCAAGAGAAATAACATAAGATTAATAGGCATAAATGAAAAAGCAGGGGTCAATACTAATGACCTGCGAAGACTATTCACAGAAATAAGAGCAGAAAACTTTCCAAACATGGGAAGAGAATCTGAAATACAGGTAACTGAGGCATACAGAACCCCAATTAACCATAACGAAAATAAATCCTCACCCAGACATATAATAATAAGGGTATCAGAAATACAGCACAAGAACAACATACTAAAAGCTGTCACAGAAAAGAAACAGATCACCTATGAAGGAAAGCCTATCAGAATCATGGCAGACTTCTCAACACAAACCTTTAAGTTAAGAAGAGCCTGGAGTGAAGTATTTCAAATCCTGAAAGAAAATAACTTTCAACCCAGATTGATGGACCCTGCAAAACTATCCTTAAAAATTGATGGAGAAATAAGATACTTTCATGACAAAGAACAACTGAAGAAATTTGTGGCCACCAAACCAACACTACAAAGAGTACTGAAAGACACTCTAGAAAGAGACAAAGATAGCCACAATCTTAAGAACAACAACCAAAGGAAACCGCTAAGCAGGGCAAATAATTAAACAGAAAATGTAGAAAACCAACAACAGAAAGATATCATGACAGGGATGAGCCAGTACATATCAGTTATATCAATCAATGTAAATGGTCTCAACTCACCAATAAAAAGAAACAGACTAGCAGAGTGGGTTAAGAAACAAAACCCAACAATATGCTGTGTACAAGAAACACATTTCACTC
>RJWM01015231.1:0-48197 GCA_004363535.1 Dasyprocta punctata
GTATCTCTCAGGGAGGCTGTTTACTCTGCTGCTTACTGTTCCGCCATCTTCCCGGAATTCGATATGTCCTTATTTTTGGGAGATACTTGTGAAAGTTTTTGGGGTGAAGTATGCTAATGTCTAACTTATTTTCAAATGTTTTGCTTCAGAAAAAGGTTAACTCTATGTAAGGGTGTGTATATGTGCATGTGTGTATATGCACAAATTGGGGAATGCTAGTGAATGTAGCAACATGTTAACATTTGGTGAATAAATGTGTATTTGTAACATAGCTTTCGGTTTTTCAGTATATTTAAAAATATATAAAAATTGAGTGAAGAACTATGCCATATGTTACTGAATGAAAAAATTGTTATGTTCTTCAATTTAAGTGTGGATGTCAAGAGCTGGCTTTGCTCATCCCTGCTCTTTGGCTTCATCGTGTTCCAGAGTATAAGATCGTTACTATCTCTTGTTCAGAACTTGCATGGCTAGGGCTGCTGTTTTCAGTTGGATATCTTTTCTAGTAATTACATTTATTCAATGAATCACAATTTTATTTCCCATTAAAGTTATTTTTCCCAGTGTATCACATAAGGTGTCAATAAAGAAAATACTGGAATAAAGATTTTTAAATTATTCAAATAACAGTAGATTAAAAGAACATTGGGAAACGAATGAAGCCTTCACATATTTTGACAAAAGCAATGGTTTTTATGAACACATTGCAAAAGTCAGACAGAATGAGGTTGTTATATATCATTGCTGTCATATAATTTTGTCAACAATTATGCAAAAACTCTCATCTGTTCTAGGCAGTATGCGCTTGCATTAATAACCAAAGTTTGTTACATATAAAATAAATTGAATTTTCCTACTCTACTCTGTAACACTTGTCCCCACCCTTATGCTGTGCTCTGCCTCCTCTGTAAATTATCCGCAGTGTCTCACTGCTCTGCCTCTGACCTGGCGGGGAGCAGCATTTGGTTATATCCGTCTGGGCGGTGGAAAGAGCCGTGGACGTGGGGGACATGAGCCAGGACGGAGTCCTCCACTCTGCTCCTGAGGTCAGGGATTGGGCAGACCACATCAGAAGATCCTGGTAGCTGGAAGATTCTGAGAGTGAATACATTTTCACTGATAACAAGGATTTGGTCCGATAGGCTGTGATGGGTCATGAACTGGAATGGCTTGGGGACCTACCACTGGCACGGCTCTGATCCCCAGAGCCACCACAGCCAGTGCCTCTTAGCTTTGCCCTTTGTTTATCCATTGGTTTCTCCGCCCAGCATTCATGGAGTGATTGTGATGGTCATGATGCTCTGCTGGGCCCAGTTCATGCAAAAGTGACTCTTGTTCCCTCCCAGCTCCTTCCGTCCTTCCTGGGCCGGCTGTGCTGTGTAGCCCTCTGTCCCTGGTGCTTGGGGAGCTCTTCAAGAGTCCCTCTCTGCAGAGGCCTACTGCTCCCCCTTTCCTCCCTTTCCTCCCCGCAGCTGACTCCAGAGCCGCCATGGGCAGGTTAATCCTAATTGCACTAACTGACGTGAATCACTTGGCCCTGGAGCCCTTTTATCTCACTGCACGGCGACCCCACTGTGTTGCCTCTGTGTCAGACACCGCTGCTGTGGGTTTTCAGTAAAGCATTCACAGCTGTGTCATCTCTGCTGTGGGTTCCCAGAGTGCAGCCACTCCTGGGTCCTGGCCTGACCGCTCCTTCGATCCTCGATCCTCCTGTGCGCTCCGCAGAGCGTAGCAACTGCAGACTCGAGTGCGCGGTCAGCCTGCCGCGTCCTGCTAGTCCGTCTCCCCCACCGTGGCCTCTGTCTTCTTTAGCAGGGGGGATTTGAGAGTTAGAAACGTTACATCGCTTGCAAGATGTGACTTCGGCTCATTCTGAGGTTTTATTTATTTTTTGTTTATTTTTGTTAGTCCCTGTTTGCAGTACATAATGATTACATTCGTCGTGGGGAGTTGGTCGATGTACATAACACATCTTGATTTTATTGTTCATCCCTGTAGGCATGAATGTATTCATGAGTTAGAGTCCTTTTCAGATTCTATTTTGTGATGCTGAGTGCCTTTTAACTTTCAACAGCCCCTTTTTTTCAAATGGGTTTTTGTGTTTGTAGATAATATCTACTGATATTTCTGTAATTGAATTAGAACTAAGACATTTTAAAATATTATTACAAAATAAAGATACATCTAGTTGGGTTTCTGTACATTTAAGGATAATTTTGAATGTTAGAATAGCAGTTTGTTGAGTATCAGTGAGGTCAATACAGTTACAGTACATGTAACCACAGTGCAAATACTGTTAGCCTCTGAAAGCACTTAGTCATACTTTAAATCTAGTGTCTAGAAAATTATAGAAAAGACAAGAACTCATAAGCATACATTCAGCACAAGTTTTCTATAACGGGCTGCAGCCTATGTGGTCTGCCGTCTGATGCACTGTGGAGATCGTTTGGCCTGCTTGGTTTGCTGACCCTGCGTTACTCTCCGGAAGGCACAGGAGTGAAAAGGGTGGAGAAAGCCCTTCCACGGACAGCGCCTCAAGCGTGGAGAACTCTGCGGAAGTTGATAGTTGAGGCTGACTGGGATTTTAGTGAGTATTTTAATTATTTTTTATGATTTGGAAATTCAGCATTTTTTTAGTTTGTTTGCTTTTTGTTGTTTTGTTTTTTGAGGCAGTGTCTCACTGTATACTCCAGCTGGCCTTGAACTTGTGATTTTCCTGTCTCAGCCTCTCAGAAAGCTGGGATTATAAATGTAGACCTCCACATCTGGCTTCATTTTTTTTAAATTTTAAATGATTATTAGATTTCTTTTCCTTTTTTTTGGCGGATGGCTAACATTTTGTTCATTTGTAGGTTTTTGTTTTTTTTTTTGAGGCAGGATCACACTATGTAGCTCAGGCCAGCCTTGCGCTCACGTTGTAGCCCAAGCCGGCCTCAAACTCACAACGCTCCTCCTACCTCAGCCTCCCAAGTGCTGGGATTAAAGATGTGCGCCACCACGCCCGGCTCATTTGTAGGTCTTTTAAGGATCTGTCCATACCTTATTTTGCTATTTGTATGCATCTTTATTTTTTTATTTTAATTTTTATTAGTCCATGTTTGCAGTACGTAATGTTGACATCCAGCCGGGCGTGGTGGCTCACTCCTGTAATCCCAGCACTTGGGAGGCTGAGGCAGGAGGATCGTTTGCAAGTTCGAGACCAGCCTGGGCTCCAAAGTGAGCCCAAGGCCAGTCTGAACTGCATAGCGAGGCCTTGTCTCAAAAAGATTAAAAAAAAAAAAAGTCATAATGATGACATCCGTCGTGGGGAGCTGGTACACATCGTACGCACCTTAATTTTTTTTTCATCCCGGTCCCCATCTCTCGGTCCCCTTCCCTTTTGCACAGGACAGTAACATCGCAAGCCTGTGTCCATTGTGAATCATGGAGTCTTAGATCCTCTTACTGTGTTTTGTAGTTGATAGTGTTATCTTGCCCATTTCTTATTAGGAAAAACTTAATTCTTTTTAGTATTATTTGAAAGAAAAATTTTTCTAGAACTCTCCCCTCCTGTTACTGTTGATGGAGAATGAAACTATTGCCATGTGTTTCTTAACTGGATACTAAATGAATGTTATTGTTATTTCTAATAATTTTGTAGTTGGCTGTTTTGACATTCAAATTATAAAATAATTTGTCTGCAAATAATAATTTTGCAAACTGTCATTTATCACCTTATTTCATTGGCTGTCTCTTTAAGAATTGTTATATAATAGTGGCAACTGCCTCGTTCCTGCCTTTATTGGGAATGCTTCCAGTATGACACCCTCAAGCACAATGCTTCACCATGTGTCTTCTCCTTTACTAAAAGTTTCTGTTGCGAATGGATATAGAATCTTTTTCAAGTGCCTTTTGAGCTTCCTCCAAGATGCTTTTCCTCCCTCTTTGGCTTCCTGGTATGATGACATAAAATCCTGAATAATTCTTGCCTTCCTCATATGATCATGGCCCTCATTTGTCATGGTACCTGACATGGTTGTAAGTCAGTTACATTCGCCACTAATTTATGATTTTTGGATTTGTAATAAAAAGTGAGATTAGTCGATATAGTGTCTTTTTACTATGTTATCTTCATTGTATTTTGGCATTAGGCTCTGTTAACTTTAGAGGAAGAATTAGAAAGTCTTTCTTTTTCTTTATTTTTTTCTTTTCTTCATTGCTTTAGAAGATGTTAGAACAGCATTGTGATGATCAAGTATTCCCAATGTTGAAACGTTGAAAGAAATCATACAGGAAGCATGAGCTAGAACTTGTTTTTAGTTGGCAGCTTTCTTGGCCTCTGATGACTTTTGATTTCTATAGTTTCTTTCTTTTCTCGTATTAATTTTGATAACCTGTACTTCTCAGAAGATCATGCATTTAAAGCACATATTTGAATGTACTTTCCTCTATACCTGTGATCATATAGTTTTCAGTTTCCCCCTCAGTATTTCCAATAACTAGCGACTTTACTATTTTTACTTCTTGTAGTAATTTCTACTTTTGCCTTTTATCACTGAAGACTTTCTCTCAGACATAGCAAGTCTGGCGTGGTCACATGCACTTGCAGATGCAGATTAGAGTTCAAGGCAAACTTGTGAGGTGGAATTGTAGTTTTGGGAGCGCTTGAAGAATCCCTGTGTTATGGTTGATACATTGTGTCAATTTGAGAAGTTTAAAAGTTTAACTGAGAGACTCAGCAGGGAGCCAGGGTTCCTACTTTGTAAATATCCTCATCCTGTACAAAGGAAGGCAAGATTTGTGAATGCTACACCCACCCTGGACCCGGGTCCGGGGAGTGGGTCCTGTGTACAGTAGAAGGGAGGAGAAGAGGCTTGCTTTTGCCCGTTTTACTCTGGCTGCTTTTGCTGGACTGCTGCCTTGAAGTGCTGCCCCAGTGCCATGCCAACCTACCTTGGAGCCAGCTGATTATGGACTGAAACATCCAAAAACTGTAAGACAAATAAACCTTCCCTTCCTTCATTTTGGGTGTCAGCTGTTTTGTCTCCATAACCAGTGAAAAGTAACTAAGACACCCTGTATCCTAAGAGTTCTACAGGGCTCTCAGGATGCAGCCTGCCTGTTATGCTACCCCCTGGGTTCGCCTCCTTTAGAGCAAGAAACATAAAAATCACTGTGAGTTAAAAAAAACACATTTTTATTGTGGTAAAATTACATAGCGTAAAAGTTGCCATATTAACCCTTTTTGAGTATATAGTTTAGTGGTATTGATTGCATGTCCTGTGTTGTGCAGCCATTATTATTTTCAAAGTTTATCATCACCCCAAACAAAAGCTTTATAACAAATAAGCAACAACCCCTTCATTTCCCTTTCCACCCCGTCCCTGATTACACCTTACCTACTTCCGGTCTACAGAAATTCTCCTATTCTAGATATTTCATTTAAGTGAAATTAGGCAGTAGTTGTTCTTTTGTGTCTGGCTTATTTCACTTAGCGTAATTTTTTCAAGGTTCAGTCATGTCCTACCAGGTATCAGAATATCATCTTTTTCTGTGGCTAAATAGTATTCCACTGGCATAAGCTACATTTTGTTTATCTGTGGCCGTGGATATTTGAGTTTGCACTTTTCAGCTATTGAGTGATCTGAGTAATGAATCATGCTGAAATGGACCTTGGTGTGCAAGTATCTGAGTGTCTGTTTCAATTCTTGTTACACCTGTATACAAATGAGTAGAATTTCTGGATCATGCAAGTTCTGTGTTCAGCTTTTTGATGAATGTGCAGGTTTTTAAGAGGGAATTTTTATAGAGAATAACCGGTAGAGGGTTAACAGAAATAGAAAATCAAGTTGAGTTGTAAGAAATCTTGAAATAATAATTACATCTGTTCTTTATTGAAGTAGAACTGGAGCTCTTTTTCAGGATTATTCTTTCTACTTCCTTTTTTTCCTTTCTTTTTTTATTTTTTTATTTTTTTTTTAAATTTTTTTATCCTGGAGTCATTCCTGCTTGCTTTCCTGTTTCTCTTTCACAGTAGCAGACCAGGGCCTTGGGCTGTGGGACATCCTTCTAACGTTACAAGTTCTTCAGCGGCTAGAACACGCTCCGTCCCCGCAGGCCCCGGCCCCCGCAGACAGACCTGCCTGGTGGCTGTCTCGCTAGCGTGTTTGGCATGGAATCACTGGGACAGAAACTAAAGGAAATGATGTCCCACCAGTGCCGTTCGTCCTGTCGTTGTCGCTCACCGTGCACCTGCCTTTGCCCTCCGAGGCGAGGGGAGACCAGAAAGTCCCCGGCGTCGCCATCCCTAGGCCCTTGCTGCACACTTTCAGCTTTCTCCTCGGCTCCTGGATTGTTCTGTGACCCCCTTTGCTTGGGCTGACTAGCGATGAAAAAGGAAGAACCACTTGCCTGAGTGCTGGCGTCCTTTCCTCCTCATTTCCTCTGCTGCACTCACTGCACGGCGGTCACCTGTGGGCTGTCTCCTGCCAGGGTCCTGGGGGTCTCCTCTCCGGCCCCTCTCAGACTAGGCCAGTATGTGCTGGCGCCCAGGTGTGAACGCAAGGCTCATCCCACATATGGTTCCATTGCCTCCTTTGCCGTAGGAACAGTGGGCTTGCGGTCCTGGGTGGGCCTGCAGGGTGATGTGCTTTTCCTCACCTGCGACACTCAGCCCCCGGGGTCCTCAATGGGGCTCTTTATGTTATTACAAAGACTTAGTGACACTGGAGGAGCATGGTAAATTTGCTCTTAGCACACAGGGTGAATTCCTATCCTATTTGTCCTAATGAGACTTGCCCATCAGATAACCTGGCTTTTTCTTGCTGATCAGAAGTGCTAATTAACAGATACATCTTTGTGATTTTTAAAAAGCATAGAAGATTAGACATACAGTTGTTACTAAAAATACTTTGAAGTGTGAGCTTCTAGGTAGAAATGAATTTTTAAAAATCTGTTTTAAAAATCTGCTGTACTTAAAAGGTTAGAAGCCACTGATCTAGTTCAACTCTTGTTTTATAGGCAAGGAAACTGAGGCTCAGAGACATTATACATGGCTTGTCCAGTGCCCCACAGGAAGGTAGAGAGTTTGTAAAGAAAAATACCTACACCCATAGCAGCAGCCATTTCTCCAGTAGGTTATGTAGTTTAAAGCGCAAATCAGTTCATCTCTGTGACCAGGCCTTACACATTGTTCACTGCCCTTCTAGTGTCTGTTTCCCTTTTCTCGCCTTCTGTTCACCTGCTTTTCATCTGGGCATCGATTTGCTCCTTCCCAGATCCCTTGCTCTTCACGTGCAGGTGATGCTGCTGTTGGTTGGCCTTGGTGGCCTGACCCAAGCCGCGGTGTCCTTGGTGGCCTGTGCCAGCAGGACTGCACTGCCCGGTAGTGTAGCACTTGAAATCGGACTGGGGTGACCGAGGAACTGAAATTTTCATTGTAGCTCATTTTAATTAAACAGCTCCCTGTGGTTAGTGACTCCAGGATTGGACACTGTGGCTTTCTCCTTTGCCTCTTCCCGCTGGCTCGTGAGCTAAGCAGTCCAGTCAGGTCGAGTCCTCCGTAGAGCTCTGGGGCGTACGCAGTTTCCTGACAGATGTGGATGTGAACAAGGACACGACTCTTCCGTGATGTGCTAGATATTGTGGGTAGAAGAATGGGGCACCAGAAAAGCCTGGGCCCTGCTCTGGGCCCTGGATCAGCAGACACTGAAGTCTTCCCTGCCTCTGGATTCACTGACTTGAGCCAGTGAGTCACCTGTGTTAGGTAAGCCAGGGGGAATTGAGTTTTTCTGTCATTTTGACCATGGGCAACCACACAGATACAGAGGTTCTGGCAGGCTTGGTGCTTTATCTGAGGCTTTGGAGCCTCGCGGGTGTTCCCCTGGGCGGATCTTACAGTGCAGGGAGAGGGCTGGGCGGTGAAGGGTGGTGTGAACCAGGCTGCAGCTCATGGATAGGTCATTTTTCTGGCTCCAAGGTTTTCCTGTGTAAGTGGGCATTGTAGTATTTCATACCTCCAGAACAGGAGCTCAAGTGGGATATGCAGGACTGGCTTTGTTTCTCGTCAGGGAAAGACAGGTGAATGTGCGGTGAAATCTAGGTGCTTGTCCCTGAAATGTTCTCAGTCCTTCAGAGGAGAGACAGTGGCAGTGCCCCAGGCTGCTCTAGACCCCTTTAGTGGGAATCACCCCTGCTAAAATGGTAAATGCAGTATGACTATGCGGCCAGGATCCCAGTTTAACCACGAGTGGACTCCTGACTGCTGGAGAACCAGCACTTAGACAGGACAGTGACCCCGGGCTGCAATGTTGCATGGAGGCAGGGAACTAAGTTCCTCGGAAACGGGGTGCGGGTAAGCAGACAGTGTCCTAGACAGAACAGATTTGCCAAGGGAGGGACCGTTCAGAGAGGAAGGCGACAGGGTAAAGGCGGGGAAGAGGAAGAGGGAGGAAAAGAAAATGATACGTTCCCTAGGGTGTGAAGGGGAGTAGGCTTCCCAGCATGAAGAGTATTCTCAGTGTGCGCAGCCACCCGCAGAGGTGGGGGAGGTGAGACTGTCCGGGTGGGGTGTGGAGAGGCTGAGCGGAGCTTTTGGAGCCTCCCGTGGCTGCGAGGAGGCCTTGGCCACGCAGAGGAGCCTGAGGGGGCTCTAGGAAGGAGACTGGGGCAAACGTCTACCGAAACAGTACTAAGAAAGGAGGCTGATTGTTAGAAGGAGCGGAGGGATGGGGGGGACGTAGACTAAGGATCCATGAGACCTAAGAGCAGTGGTGCCGGGGCCCAGCAGGAGGAAGGCAGTTCAGGCCTGGGGCTGGCAGAGTTCGCTGGCGGGTCAGATGAGAGGCATAGTGCAGGAGAATTCAAGATTGAAGGTGACATGATTTCTAGTGGCACAACTGCATGGGTACTGACATTCTTAAGTGAAAAGAAGAAGACTAGAGGTGAGAAGGGCTGTGAATTCAGGTTCTGATCCTGTGTTGAACTTGAGTTTTGTAGGGGACATTCTGGTTGTGACGCCAGTAGGTGATTGAAAATAGAAGTGTAGGCCCGTAAGAAAGATGGTAAGAGGTACCCAGTTGAACATCACTAATTGAACCTATGGGAAATCAGTGAGAGTCTCAGGTCGATGGATTACAGCTGGAACTGCCTGACATGCTCACTGGCCTGGAAAGCTTGAGAAAGGAAAAGCTTGGAGCCGGGGCAGCCGTTGGGAACCAACTGTAACAGAGAGGTTGAGAGACTTGTACAAGTCCTAGAAGACAAGTATTTGGAAGTGAGAAGCAGTGATGAGTATTTTTAGGAAATGAAACTTCTCTTACAGTGGATGTCAGTTGATTGAAAGCTTTTCCATTTTAAAACACTAATTCCCATAATTCTTTAGAATCAGCCTTTATCCAGGGAAGAAACCTTCCCCATTTTGTATTCAGCTGTTATTTTGTAACAAGGGAATGGAAGAGAGGATATGGGGCTTATTGTACATAATGTGTCCAGAAACTTGGGGATCAGCTCTACAAAGGCAGTCTCTCTTCTCTCTTCCCGCTTTGGAGGCTGTTTGTGAAGTGCGAGTCCAGGCCTCCTGACTCCTGGAAGGGAAGCAGCTCTTCCCTTCTCCTCCTTCTGGTCAGCGTCATCTAGGCTTACATGAAGCCTTTTACGTAACTCGGTACTTAACCCCCTTCCCTAAGATTTTGTGTGTTTTTTCCTGTTAGAGACCCTTTTATTGCCACTGTGCAGAGTTACGTGTGTCTGCAGATTCGTCTTGTTGGCACTGATTCCCCTTTGGATCACGGGAAATAATTTCCAGCTCCTTTGAGAATGACCAGGAAGGTGGTTCGAGTCATGCAGCGACACGCCAAGGGAAGTCTTTGCCTGATTCACAGACTTGGAGGATGATAGTTATAACCTGCTGAGGTTTTCAAAAAAGGGTTCAAGATTCCACGTCAACCTGTTGGATAAAAACTGGGCCGAGTGCCTCCGAATGAGGAGAGGGAACTGAGAGTTGCTGCCCTGTGGTGCTAGGAGGCCCATTGTTAACATCTTACAGTACAGAACTGTCCTTGGATTTCAGCCAATGCTTCAAACCAGAAACCCAAAACACCTCACTAAAAACGTGAATGTGTCACCCTTGTCCCTTGAGGTGGAACCAGCCTTTCACCCTGCACACCCTTTCCGTGGTGCCTTAAGTCAGAGCTCGGCCCCGCAGTAAACTCCTCCTCTCTGCTCCTCTGCTCACAGCCCTCCCTGGGCCAGTGCCTGCTCTGACTGCTCTGCTCTAGCCGGGCGGTGACGGGAATGGAACTTGCTGGGCCCGATTCCGATGCTGCTTTCGGCCTCCTCCTACAGGCCGGGCCTTCAGCACCTGCTGCTGCAGCTCAGGCTGCTCCCCTGGGGCCTCTGCAGCTCCCCTGGGCCGTACTGCACCTTCGTTGAGGGATGGATGCTCCCTGGGCCACCCTGGTGCAGTGGGGCCGGGATCCAGACCTGCCTGGCTGGCCTTGTTAACTCCTTCCCGGGGAAGAGGGTTCCAACAAAATGTGGCAACACTCTTAGTAGGAAAAAAGTACTGAACCAGGGCTTTTGCCAGTCATTCTTACCTCTGAGTGCTTCGTGTTTCTTATTTGTAAAAAACCTTTGTACTAAATACCTGCCTTGGCTATTTCGCATGTTGCGTAAATCAAATGAGGTAATGGAAGGCAAAACACCTTAAAAAGAATAAAGCCTAGCATTCCCTTATGGGCATTTTCCAATCATTTTTTGAAGCTCACTGCCCCTGAACAGGACCCCTGTGCAGAGGTTCTCAGAGCCCCTGGTATCCCTGAGGAGTCTGAAGGGCTTTCTGGCTCCCGCCTGCCTCACCGGCCTTTGCTCTGGAACCTGCCGCTCAGACCTCAGGCCCACACCGGGCTTCACGGTGTTCCTGAGCACCCCCTACCATCTTCTGCCCTGTGTGCCTGTGCTTCCTGTGTTTTTGCCATGAATGCTTCCCAGTTCCCTGGAATCTCCTGCTAAAGTGCCTCCTGTTCTTCCAGTACCACCCATCACTTTAGATGTGCATTAATTTTCTGCTGCTGTGTAACAAATTGCCAGAATCTTAGTGGCCTGAAATGACAACATTCATTGTCTCAGTTTCTGTGAGTCATTACTCAGGGCACAGCTCGTCTTTGTCCTCTGTAGGTTCCTCACAGGCTGCAGCCTTCATCATCTGAAGGCTCGACGAGGGAGGTGTCTTCCTAAGCTCTGGCTATCGGCTGGCCAGTTCCATGCGGGCTTTGCACTGAGGACCTCAGCTTCTTGGTCAGAGGCTGCCCTCAGGCGGCTTTGTACACTGTCCTGTCTGTGCGGCAGGCGGCTTCATGAGGCTGAGAGAGTCAGCTGTCAAGACAGAAGTTACAGGGCCAGGACTGGAGCTCGGTGGTCACGCGTTTTTCCAGTATACGTGAGGTCCTGGCTTCCATCCCCACCCACCACCAAGACAAAACAAATATAGAAAAGATGGAAGTTACAGTCCTAGGTACCCACACTATGGAAGTGACATCCCCTCGTCTTTGCTGTGTTCTGTTGGTTAGAAGCAAGTCACAGGTCCTACCCACACCCGGAGGATGAGAGTTACAGGAGGGTGTGAAGCCCTGGAAGCTGGAGGTTGTTGAGGGGCATCTAAAGTCCGCTGTGCCCTCTGTAGCCCTTATTTCTTCCACAAAATGTGTGATCATTCCCTTTTATGACTTGACTTTATAGCTACTTTTTTCCAGTTTACATTTCCTGGCTGGTATTTTTATGGTTGAATTTTTGTTGTTGTTGTTGTTGTTTGTTTTTTGAGACAAGGTCTCTCTATGTAGTATAGGCTGGTCTTGAACTCACTATGTAACCCAGGCTGGCCTCAAACTTGCGGTGAGCCTCCTGCCTCGGTCTCCCAACTGCTGGGATTACAGGTATATGCCACCATGCCTGGGTTGGATTTTTAAAAATTCCCCTCAATGATTTTTGCTTATCTTGAATCCATTTGTATTCCCCAGAATGATTCTGTGTTTGTAACTGTTCTGCAAAAGACTCTCCTTCCTTGCCTTTGCTGTGGAAGAAGGGCCAAACCAGTCTCTGGCTGTGTTATACCTGGGTTCTGTTTCTCTGCAGCAGCCGTACAGCACCTATTAGAAAACCTTGCCGGTTTGGCAGCAAAAACAGCAATGGATCTGTGTCTACGTAACCTGGCTGGAACCGTCCATGCTAGCCTAATTTGCATTCAGAGCTAGAGCTTGTTACCTTATTAAGCAGGAGCAGTTTTCCATGAAAAGATGGAAACAGCATCAGCTTTAAGCTTTAGCTGTTTTTGCGAGGTACATTGCTCTTTTTCTGGGGAGCTTGATAGATCTCAGAAATGATGCAATGTATGTAAACTAGTTTGCTTCTCTAAACTATCTCACTGCCTTTCCCTTGCAGTGATCACTTTGTGTCCTGCTATTTCCAGGTCACAACAAATGAACTGGAAAAGAGGACTTGCCTGTGGGGAGGCAGCATTTTAATTCTTCCTGTCTCGCTCACGCAGTGGGCTGGATCTCATTATTGCTGCTGGAGATGCTTAGTGGGGCGCATGTGGGGGGTATGTTAAGAGGCTGGGCCTCGGGGCTCTGTTATCTGCCTGACGTCTGGGGGCTTGCAGGCTGGAGATGCGGTGTGACTCGTGTAGCCCAGCGGCCTGTGCTTGGAGGCCAGTCCCAGCCCAGCCCTGCGAGATGGCTTATCGCCGTTCTCATCATTTGCAGTTTTGGTAACCGGTCCTTAGAAGGCAGTAGACAAACACCAGGCTGGTTTCAGTAAATATTGCATTTCTGGTGTTGAACTGCTCGGGTTACATTAAGATTGAAGGCTCATCCCCTTAAGAAAGTCTCAGATCAAAGTCAGCTTAAATGTAGAGGGCTCATTGCTCTGTTGAGAAGGATGAAGCTATAGATGGGAGCAAGTGAGTGTATGCGCCTGCTTTCAGGGTCTTCTGGGAGCCATGAGGTTGAAAGGCAATTAAAGCTTTAGTAGAGAGAAATTTACAAGTTGTTTCTCCTGGGCAAGAGGAGGATTTGGAGCAGAGAGTGCTCAGAGCAGAGCAGGGGCGCGTTAAGTCAGCACAGTTAGCAGCTGGGGGCGCGGGTGGGCGCAGAGCCCCGTCAGGGAAGACGGCCTTGTGAAGGATTCGGGTTTGAGCCCCAGAGCCCCACTCCCCAGGGCTCAGCCCCAGCTCAGAGGCCTGAGGAGGAACAAGGGTCTGCTTTCTTAATCGTTCAGCAGCCTGCATGTTAGGACAATGCAGGGAAACTGGGTCGAGAAGGACCTTTTCTCTCTTATTTCTCGAGTATTAGCTTTCTCTTCATTTGTGTGACCTGTTATTGCTCTGAATTCCTTAAGGCTTCCTTCCTTAGTCTTTGCCCCCGTGTATGGTCTCAGATGACACTGCCATCTAATTGATGTTCCCAGCCTCTATTCCAGATGTAGAACCTGTCTCCAGCTGGGGCAGAGGACATCAGCTTGCTTATGTCCCACTGTCACTCCAAACACAAAATGTGTCCCAGATAGAGTCGATGGAGTCTCCTGGTACCTCTCACTCACGTACGTCTCTCACATATCACATTTTCTTTTCCATTTTCCTCTCCATTAGTGCTGCTAGGATCGTGGAGGTATTGTGGCATCATGGGAAAGAGATGTGGTGTTGGCATTCACGAGATTTAGGTTTGAATACTGTTTCCGTCACTTTCTAGCTGGTATCCACAGGCAAGTGTGTTATTTAACTGTTGTGCGCCTGTTTATCTTATCTCTGAAATTCGCACAACTCTCTCTCTCTTTCCCCGGACCCATGGCGAGCATCAAATGCGGTCGTGTACGGAAATCTCTAGGCCTGTCCTGGAGTGCAGGTGCGGGCATGGAACTCTGCACATAGTGGGTCTTCTCCGGCTTCCCTAGCACTTTTAGCAGATGGGATTGGCTTCAGTGTTTCATGGGTAACAGGCCTGTGTCCAGTCTGATCCCCGCCCCATGGCCCATGCCCTTGGTACAGCGAAGTTGGCATCTGTGCCCTCCTGCCTGAGGTTAATCCCTTCCCTGGGGCTCTGGATCCCTTCCCTTCCTTCCCAGGGACCCCTCCCTTTCCTAACGGTGCCCACTTCAACCACACCTCCTTCCCTCGTTCCTTCCCACCAGCAGTTAGCCATTCCCAACCTCCTCTCTTATCTTAAAAAAATAAATATTAAAAACCATGTCGTGATCTCTCCCTCCCTGAACAGCCACCGCCCTGTATTATTCACTCCTCCCCAGCCAGACTTCCTGAGCTGACTGCACGCCCTCCTCCCGGCAGTCCGCATCCTGCTCAGTTTCCCAGGAACGGTGTCCTGACTTCGCATCATTCCCTTGGTTACAGCTGGTCTCTCTGGGGTCACCTGTGACCTTGTCATTGCACTGCCGACCATGCTTTTCCTACCAGAAGGCTTCTCTGACTCCATGTTAGCCTGGCTCACCTGACCACAGCCTCAGTTTCCTTTGCAAACTTTTCTGCTTTTGTTTTGCTTAAATGTTCCATCTGGGCTTTTTTCCCGTCTAGTTAGGAGTCTCCAAAGGAGCCAGTGTACCCCTTTGTCTGTTCTCCACCCTCAGGCGCCTCTCTCATCTCCGTTCCCAGAGTGGCCCTTCCCCTTGAGTGTCCGACCTCACTGCTGACCCCTCAAACTCACTGAGACCCCACCAAACTCACGTCCTCTTTTGATGGCTTGAACATGTTCTTCCTGCAGCAGTGCATTGCTCCTCTATCTGCAGCACTGAGTGTTACACTTAGTGTGCCTTGGGGTCCCCTGGAAGGTTGTGAAAATGTGGACCCCTCCCTTCCGAGTCAGTGCTATATGTGGAGCCGGCGCCTGTGGCGTGTCTTGCTGTTCTCCTTCTGTTAGAAGGAAGCGAGGCAGGTTTTCCTACTCCTTGCTCTCCCTCACATTCCTCAGCACCCCCAGATCTCCTCCAGGACCCCCACTCACTGTGTGGCCAGCCCGATGCATCACAGTGGCCTACTAACTGGGCCTCCTGCTTCCAGCCTCTCTTCCTGAGTCCGTTCTTACCCAGAACCCAGTGTGCGCTTTGTCCCATGCAGGTTGTGTCGGCCTCCAGCCTGGGTTCGCCTCGCGCTCCCCATGGCCCCTGGGAGCCCCGGCTCTTCGGTGCTGGCCTGCCTTTCTCTCCTACATGGCACCTTCTCGTGTGTTCCTTACTGGAAGTGTCCGTGCCACCATGGCATTTGTAATTAATTCCATTTGATCCTTCAGTCGCCTCTGTAGAGCAGGTTATAGGTTACATTCTACACATGAGGAATGAGGCTTACTTTATGTGTTGCCGTTATCCTCCATCCCAGTCTTGTCCGGTCACTTGTGTCCAGGTTAACAGTTGGATTCACTCAGAACTCACTGCAGATGCTCACAACATCATCAACTACAGCATAGCATCTAATAATTTTTCTTGATAGCCTTCGTGCCAGTGTAGTACACGTAAATACAGCTCATCCAAACTGCCCCTGATTTGCAAAGGTAGGAATTTGGGGAAAGAGTAGCTGGTTCACAGCCACACAGTTCAAGGGAGGAGGACATGGATGTGAATCTACATCTTGTGACTCTGAAGCCGGTGCTTTTAGTCGCCCCTCTGCAGGGTGGCAGTGGAATTATATCAAGAAGACTGTTGATGGTTCAGCAGCTTCTACAGTTTGAAATCCTCCAGTGTTGGTGACTGAATTACACAGTTTTCTGCAGCCCGACCACCCACAGTGAAACCCATCCCACAGGCACCCATCTTTCCTCCAGACTGTGTTGTACTCTGTCCGGTAGGAAGAGATTGGGCTGGAACCAGATGGGTTCTGACGGCGCTCTCTAGCCAGCTCTGCGGACGCAGCCTGAGATCAGTTCCTGCACTTCTTGGAGCTGCTTGTTGCTCTTCTCTAACTCTCCCAGTAGTACTACTTCCCCCGTGTGGTTGCTGAGGAGAATCATAGAGCGCCTGCCTCTCCTCTCCAGTCCCCGTGCCTCTGCGCCACTGGAATGGCCAGTGCTTGCGCTTCCTGTGCAGTGTGGCTGCTCCCTCCCATCGCTGAGCTTCATCAGATTAAAACAAAAATCTTAGGACCTCAGTGTACTACACTGAGCCAATATCAGGTGAAGATCGGAATCAAGGATCCCGATAATATAGTGCATTTGATGAGAAATAAAGCCCAGATTCCTCGTAAGAACTGGAGACCCCACAGGGCTACACTGGGGTAGACCTGAAACAGCCCAGGTTCAAGCTGTCTGCCGTAACCAAGGAATCTCAAGTCTTGAATTGGTTTAAGGGCTCATGATGTCTCTGGTTATCTGACAAAATCAACTGGAAATTCTTTCAAAAGGAAGCTTGAACCAGATTACCAGTGACTAGCACATAAATATAACCAGGCACCCAAGGAAACCAGATTCCAAGGTCAGGAACTATAAGGACTACGAACAACAAAAGCAACCCTTTTAAAAACATCATCAGATATTGTAATCATAGTAGTCTGAAAAACGTCTGTGTTTCCTATTTAAAGAAACAAAAGGTAGACTGAAAGAGATCTGCAGGAAACTGTGTATTGTGGCACATCACTCTGGAAAGAAACCTGTAGAACAGACACATTGGAGTAGCACAATCAGAACCTCAACAGTGAGGAAGAGGATGTGTTGAATTAATTTGTTCAAAACCAAAAACTCAGTGAGTAGGTTAATAGCAGACTGGATAAAGCTGAAGAGTTAATTAACAAGCTAGAAGATGGCGAGACTGTATAGCATGGAGAGACAAATAGAAAATGCAAAGGCCAAGAGAGTGATAAGGTTTAAAAAGTCTAGAATCCTAGAAGTAGATAAGAAAGAAAATGGCAAAGATGAAACAGGAAATTAATGACTGAGATTTTCCGTGATAGGTGAACTATCAAGAGCAATGATTGCAAATAGAGTTAAAAACAGTCCAAGTTTGGGTATAAGCTACATAAATCCCAAGCCAAAGAGAGTGCCTTAAAAACATCTAGAGAGAAAAAGACACAATAAGTTGACCATTGACATTTCATGAAATGTAATTCTGATTATGTTGTTCTCAAAATTTTCAGTAGCTTCCCACCGCTGAGGTGTAGAACACTAAGTCTTTAGGAGGCCGTGGAGGCCCCTTGTGCCCGGCCCCGGCCCCCGGCCCCCGGCCCCCGGAGACACACGGTGCTGCCTTGCGCGCCCTGCTCTTGCCTGTGCCTCCGCACTCCCGCCCCGCTGGGGTGCTCGCAGGCTGTGCCCCTGCCAGCCCCTGTCGGCCTCACCTTCCGAGCTCAGGGCTTAGCTGCTGGCTTCTGTCGACCTGGTCGCACCGCTTGCCAGCAGTCCGAGCACCAGGTGTTTGCTGCATCTCGGTTTTCTCTTTAGCAGAGGCGCTCCCAAGCGTCATTCACGGTGCGTGGCTTTCCGTGGGTACGCAGGACCTTCACTGGCAGAGCATTTTAGGGAGGCCTATGGCTGTGTGTTTAATTCCCAGATGCAGGTTTTCTCGGCCCTTTCACATTGCTTAATTCTTGCTCGTGTGGAGGACAGGTCATCATGGCCAAGGGTCAGCAAGCAGCCCTGCACACTGACCTCTCCTTCTCTGCTCTTCACTCCCTCTTTCCTTGGTGAAACTGGACTCACAGTGCCACAGAGCCCATGACGTGAAGTTGCACAACTCAAATGAGGTGTTGTAGGCGAATGTGCAGTGGAAACTTCTGTTACCTTATTTCAGGTGAGAAACTTCTGGGCCTGGAGACTCTGTGAAGAGAACGTGTTGGTACCTTGAGGACTGTCCCTGCTGACCCTGGGTCCTGTGGAGCTGGCCAGGTGTCCTGGCATGGTCTGCAGGGCTTGCGCCTCATGAGCCTGCAGCTCGGCACATGACTATTGGCAGCGACCGTGGCCTGGCCCATGAGGATGCGTCCTGCTAGGTCTGCGTTTCACTGGCAAGAGGGCCTGGAAGACAAGTTTTCCTAGTTAGTTGCTTATATTAGAACGTATCTTTTTTAGAATATTCTTTTTTAAACAAAGGATTTTGGTAGTTACAAACTTCTAGAATTATTTCAACTAGAAAGGACAACAGAGTGTGGCAGCTCTGTCTTCATGATGGCGAAACCGAAGGCTGTGGGACATACAGCTTTTTGCTTGTCCAGGACCACTGGCAACTCCAACCCATTTTTGAGGTTCATTCTGAGTTCTTTTTTTTTTTTTTTTTTCTTTTTGGTACTGGTCTTTTTTTTTTTTTTTTTGGTACTGGTTCATTCTGAGTTTTATTGCGCTATCAAAGTACTATTCCCGAGAGTTCACCAAAAACTCATTTAATTTATGCACATTTTATGATAAATCATTAATAGCAGTGAAGAGGTCCTTGGCCGCCCCATCCTGGGAAGGGTGCAGAAGTCTGGCCTGCGTTCCTGGCACTGCCTCCCTGGTCAGTGCGTCCTGGTCCCTACAGTGCTGGGCTGGGTCCCACGACCTGAATCCCCATCCTGTGGCCGCTCTTTCTGTTCAGGTTCTGCTTGTGTCACCTACACTGCAACCCAGCTCTCTGAGACCTCTGTTCCTATGGTTTCTCTGTGCCCCAATGCTACTAAATCCATACCCCTAAAATATGTCTGCAGTGCATAGCTGTTGAGAGCAAAACTTCCCTGGCTTTCACAATGCTGCATGGGGTGGTGCCGGAGCTTGTCGGTCTCCTTGCCTGGACCTATGCGTTAGGAAGTGTGTTCTGCCGAGAATAGCATTCAATCCTAAAATATCAGTGGCTTAGAGAAGAAAGAAGTTTACTTCCCTGACACACAAAAGCAGACAGGAGGTGGGCAGGCCGGAGCTTGTTTGGAGCTCCGCGTGTTCAGCTGTTCTGTCATGCTGCTCTTGGGTAGAAGGCACCCTTGTGCGGTGGCCTCTGAAGCCAAGCTGAGCGCTTGAGGTCCAGGTGTCACATCTGTATTCCAGCCAGCGGGGAGGAAGAAGTGAGTCAGTGAGTTTGTTTGTTAATTTGGTACTGGAGATTGGAGATCGATCCCAGAGGCATTCTGCCACTGCGCTGCTTCTCCAGCCCGCTCCTGAATTTTCATTTTGAGATAGGGACTCTGTGGGTTGCTGAGAATGGCTCAAATTTCATCCTTCTGTCTCCCCAGGGCTGGGGTTACAGGTGTGTGCCACCACCCTCAGCCTGGGTGTCGGCCCTTGATACTTCCTGGAAGTCACTAACAGCGCTTTTCCCTGAATCTTACTGGCCAAAACTTACACACGTCAGCCGTGTGTAGTTGCAAGCAAAATTGAGTTTATTGCTAAACAGTAGAGTCTAGATACCTGGGTAAGCCCAGTCCTCGACCAAGGCCTGTCGCACTTGTGCCCAGCCCCTCCCACCCAGCACTCTGAGATTCCGCCCACTGGTGGCTGCAGTAACTCTCTTCCTAGGCCTTTTCCACACCAGCCCCCTCACAGTGCTGAGCTGTTCACAAGCCCTGACCTGTGCCCAGCAGGCCCTTCGGCACCCTTATTTCTGTTGGAAACATCTACACGTTCTTGCAGCCCCCGTCATGTCCTCCTAGGCCTCTCTCCTTCCTGAGCAGGCCAGCGCTGTGCTGCTCCCTTGGGCACACGGCAGTGTGGAGCAGTCGAAGGGCTTTGTGGATTTAGAGTCAAGCAGACCTGGTGTTGGGCTCCTGGCTCCAGGGTCCCTGTGGAAACCTGCCCAGTGTGAGTTGTGTTCACAGCCACCCCCAGGTCTTTGTGTTGACCCCAGACCTTTGTGTTGCGCTCCTTACAGAGCATTATCCCTCTGGGTCTAGTTGGTGGCCTTCATGCATAGCTGCCTCTGCAGCAGAACTCGGCTTGGTTTCCACTTGCATCAGCCTAGCTGCAGGGGTCAGGAAGCTGGACACAATCCCTGCATGTCTCCTGCCTAAAAACCTCCGCATCTTACCTTCAGCTTTTAACCAGCCACCGCCCGTCTCGCAGCGCACCTGCGGAGTGTGCCTTCATCCTGTCTCCAGCACCTGTCCCAGCTCTGCCTCTCACACCCGGTCGCTGCAGCAGCTCTGCTCGTCTCCCACACCCACTCAGCCTGCTCTGGTCTCGTCTTGGGCTGCGCCACTGTGCACAAAGCCAGCTTTCCTTTGGATTCAGGCTTGAAGTCTGGATGCTTGTTTCCTGCAGAGCCCCACCTGCCTTGATCTCTGCGTCTCTGGCCTCGTGCACTGCTTGTCCTTGCTCACTTTGGCCTCGTGGCCTCTGTCTGGAGTTGACTGTGCAAAGAGCTTCCTCCCCCATCCCACCTGCCATCCCTCATGCTGCTCATTCATAAAGCATTCTCCTGTCTCAGCCTCAGTGAGCCTTCCTAACCTCTGATCTAAACTGACGTCCTTTGTCTCTCCTCCTTAAGATGTTTCTTCCTTAGCATTCACCACAACTTTGGATTTTATATTTATCGAGTGATTACTTATATGATATCACTTCCACATTAGCCTAAGGGCCAGGATCGTATTTCTTCCAGTTGCAACTGAATCTTCAATGCCAGTGCTCAATAAATGCACATGGAATAAATGAATAAGTAAGTGCTCTGTGATTAAACAATGCAGAAGGTTCTCTCGGTAAATGGACAACTTTGCTTTTCAGTGTGGCAATGCATAAGTCATTGGAAACATACTAAGGTGATTCACCGTCCCAACTTGGCACTGTATTTCTTTACATTCATCCACCATCTGTGATCCTTACTCGCACGCCTATAAACTTCAGTTTAATTTATTACACTGTAACTTTGAACAAAGCCTTATTTTTGCCAGGATAACTGTAGGAACACAGAACCTGGAAAGATCATATTCAGGTGTGATATCTGGGAATCAGGTGTGGGCCCACTTCCATCGCTTGCCCTCTCTGTTCTTAAATGACCTGGCGTAACCTTTGCAACAGAAGATTCTCTGTTATTGGGCTGGAACCTGAAATCATAGTTGTTTTAAGATGGAGTCATCAGTGACCATCCCAGGAAAGCTATTTGGGTTGCCACGGAGAAACCAGTCCTTTTACTCCCTGACTTGATGACCTGCTTCTTTGAGATAAAAAAGGAAATATCACTATTAAAGTAGCATGTACTAAAATTTCCTCTTCCATTCTTTCCTGAACTTCCTTATTCTGCAGAACACTTTGGCAAGGTATGTAATGGGACAGACAAATCAACACCTTATGTGGTGTTTTTTTCCTTCCCCAAAGTTGTAAGAAGTGTTCTGGAAGCATCTGGTGATTTTAGAATCCTGAATTATGGGTCTAAAATAAAAGACAAACTCAGATGATTGTCCCTCTGTTACTGATGGAGAGGTCACCTATGGTGGAGAGCATGTGTGGATTTTTTTTTTTTTTTGGGCGAAAGGGACAGTGAAGATTCTGCTTTGAGTGGGCTCTTCAGTGGTAGAGTGTGGCGTGGACGGAAAAGCGAACGCGTGATCCTCCAGAGCCTGCAGTAGCCAGCTCAGAGCCGGCCCTTCGCTGGGGAGCAGCCGTCTTGGAAAGCATGGTTTATTCACATTGGCCATGGAAATGTCAATGGTGATCAGTGTCCTTCCTGCTTAGCTCTCCGGAGTGACCCCTAGAGTCCAGAATCTCAATTTGAGTTGGATAAGAATATTTCATGGAGCATATCCAGTGTAAGAAGTGACAATTTAAAATTTTCGATGTCTAGGGGTGTGTCTGTGCTGCTTTTTCCACAGTTCCAGTGCAGAGCCTGACGGCATCTCTCCAGGGATGTGCTTTGCAATTCCGGGGGGATGTGGACTTCATAAATTTTTTAGGAAAGAAAATTAAACACTGAAAGACTTTTAAGTACTTCGCTCTTTATATGCTGTCACTAAGACAAGCCAGGAAAATCAGGATTGGGATACTATTTAATAAATAAAATCTATTTTCCACCGTTTTGTTTCTTACGGCTGGTACCAAAGTATTTTTCACAGTTAACATTTATTTAGGATTTGTTTCATTCAGCAGGTGTGCATAGTAAACTAACCAGTCTGTATTCTTTGCATGGGCTGGGGCCACGTTTCACCTCTGGTTGTTTAGCATTCTGACAGGTGGGCAGTTGAGCTTAACTCCGCGTCCTTGTTTGATGTCCTATTTTATGACGTTTAGCGCAGGGATGACATGAGTAGGTGGAGTGTGGGCGGTCAGCGTGTGCAGGCCCATGGCTGCGGGGCCTGATGGGCCTCGCCAGGTCCCAGCCTCTGCGGCTTTTCTCTTCTGTAACTGAGATGGTGAGGGGTTCAGGGCGTCCGGGAATCTCTCCCGAGCTGAAGTTAAAAGCCTCTGTCTTTTAAATCATGTGCCTCTAACTGGTTCCTCCTCTCCTCTTGTCTTCTCTCTCATTTAGGAAAAGACGATGCTAGTGCACAAGTCACAAAAGACGAGAGCTCCCCGGCGTCCCCAGATGCCAGAGGTCCGTCTGAGAAGTCGCCGCAGAGATCAGCCAAGGTCATGGCCTGCAGGTTTACCATCTGTCCACTGGCTGCCCCTAAGCTCCTTGCTGGCTCCTTAGGCAACTCAGCTGGGGCTGTGGTTGGTCAGTTAATCAGAAATGTCAGTGGAAGCAGGAAGTGAGGAAAAGCGAATGTTTTCTGTGACTTTAAACCTATGTCTTCATTTGACTGCCTTTGGATAAAGGGCCCAGGCCTTTTCTTCGTGTGTGGGTATGCAGTTTTGCATTATCGTTCTTGTTTAAACCCCACTCATAATGAGATATTTATGACTTTTCATTTTGGTTATTTATTTTTTTGTTTTATTTTGTTTGTTTGTTTGAGACAGTCTCACTCTGTAGACTGAACTGGCCTTGAACTCACTAGGCAGCCTGGGCTGGCCTTGAACTTGCAGCATTCCTTCTGCCTCTGCCTCCCAAGTGCTGGGATTACAAGGGTCTGCCACCACACCTGGCCAGTTTTGGTTATTTAAGTGAGAATTTAGATATCGGAGAAACAGTATGAATATAGATTCCTTCTAGACCTTTTAGTTTTTGCTCTAATTTCTTTTTGTCATCCCCATACAAAATTCAAAAAATTTAAAAATGCTATCTTAGTTTTTCGGTTTGGTGTCATGTAAGTAAAATGCCTCAGTTCTGTTGCTGTGACATTCAGGCTCATGCTAACAGTGTCCTCACGTGTGGGTGTAGGCCTGGCTGGCTCTGCCTGTGCGGAGAGCTCACGGTGGCAGGAATGGTGTGAGGGCAAAGGACAGAGTGGCATCCTCGCGTGAGACTTCGTGTTCCCGAGGCACGGTCAGCGTGCTTGATTCAGAAGCAGGTGACCACTCTCTGGCCAGTGGCTGAAGAGAGCATGTCTCCTGCATGCTGACACGAGGAACTTATAGAGCTTAGATGGCCCATGCATTACTGCCGTTGGCCACACAGTTACGCAGCTCTTTACTGCAGTGGGCACTGGGAGGCAAACCGTGTGCACAGGCAACACACTATGCCTGGGAGATGCTAAGGAACGCATGGCCTGGGGCCATGTGGATCTGGCTCACACACTTGTTTGTTCCGCTGTTTGGTATTTTAAGAGTTTTGCTTCAGAGCTTACCTTAAACAAACAAACAAACAAACTAGCAGGGAGCAGTCACATCAAAACCTAGGCTTTAGCTTCTTTTGTCAAATGTGGCTCCCTGGGCCACATTTCTGAACCACTGTGGTCAGAGCTGGTGGAGCGCTCCTCAGTTCCCGGAACTGTTCTCTCTGTGCTTTGCCCTCCAGCCTTGCCCATCCCTGCCTTCTCCCTCTCTTTCCTTTGCTGTCTTAGATAATGTTACTTACTGAATTCAGCCTAAAGTTACACGGTAAAACAGCCCTCGTATGCAGAACTTGCGCTGTGGTGGCGTCACTTCCATGACACCTAGCGTTGTGTGAATCACAGGGAATGCCAGGCTGCTCTGTGCACTTCTGTGCTGTCAGAGACTAAATCGAGCAGCTCAGGCTTCCAGTTCAGACGGGATGGCATGGATGGGCTGTTGTGCTCCTCCACTAAATACTACTGAAAACCCTGGAAAAACAAGAGGCAAGCGAAGGAGAGCTCTGAACGGTGGTGGAGGGAGGAAGGAGCATGACGTGGGGACCCTAGATGGCGGGGACTTTGAGCCCTGCATGGGAAGGTGACCAGGCCCAGGGGTTCTGCCTCCAATCGGGCAGTAGTGTGGTTATCTGGTAAGGATTGTGTGGTGGCCATCGGAAGGGCGCTTCAGCAAACCATGAAAAGTTCTCTGAAACATCTGAGAAAATGGGAAGTCTCAGCAAAGAACTAGAAGTCACAGCCTAAGAGAGTGATCAGTTCGTGTTTAATGACACCGAAGGCCGTGGCTGTGTTGCTCGTGGGGAACGGATCAGGGGAGCAGTAGCTTCCTGCCAGGGGGACATAGCTTTGTAATACCTGGGTCCCGGATAGAAAAGCGCTTTGCTCTCATTCACCTGTGCGTGATGTCGTTACTCCCGGGTATACAGGCTTGCTGGGCACTTGTTGCAGTGTCGATAGAGATTTCCTGGTCACAGGGCATCACTAGCAGGCACTGCGTGGTGACCTCCGAAAGCCCCCAGAGCCAAGCCCTGCTGTCTCCTTCAGCCGATGCCCAGTTCTACAGTAAGCGGTACTGACTTTATCTTTGGTGTTTGCAGGTGGTTTACATCTTGGAAAAAAAACATTCCCGAGCAGCAACTGGCGTCCTCAAACTCTTGGCTGAGAAGAACAGTGACCTGTTTAGGAAATATGCCCTGTTTTCTCCCTCAGACCACCGAGTGCCTAGAATTTATGTGCCTCTTAAGGACTGTCCCCAGGACTTCATGACCCGGCCCAAGGATTACGCCAGCACACTGTTCATCTGCCGCATTGTGGACTGGAAGGAAGACAGCAATTTTGCCCTGGGGTAGGTGATCTCTGGCAGGAAAAACTCGATTTAGGTGGCCTTCGGGTGACCTTTTCATGTGTTTCAGTTATGATGTGCTTTATTAAAGCCATGATACTCAGCGTAGTCTGGTCCTGGTTCTTCAGAAGTTGCCCCTAGCTGCCACTGTAGGTTCTTTGAATTACCAAGCGGTCACCTTTTCATTTTTGTTTTTTGTTTTTGGCCTAAAATACAGGCACATTCTGAGGCTCTGCTTCTGTCCTGTCCTGTCTCGAAGCCCCACCATGCAGAGAATTCGTCGCATCAGACAGCCAGACCTTTCCTTTCAGGCCCTTGTGTTAGAATAGGCTCAGTCCTAGTTGAGGCATATTCGGGGGATCTCTGGGTGTGAATATGAAGCAATGTTTGACTGGTGTTTTCTTGTGATATTGATCTTCCAATCAGTCTGATTAATGCTGAAGTTTCATGTGTGGCATTAAAAACTAAATTTTCCTACTGTAGGGCGGAAGGAGTGCCATGTTATTCAGTGTACAGATACAGATGGCATAGTCCTCAGAGCATCAAGGGTGGTCTCTTCACTTTGAGATAGTGCTGTACCTATTTTCTTTTTATACTCTTTTGGGAAAAAAAAAAAAAAACAGTTTTAGTTGTATCTTTAGGCCTTTGTTAGAGATGGTTCTGGGTTTTTGCCTCACTGGAAATGAAGGTAAAGGTATACAGTCTACAGGGGTCTCTTCCATTTTCTTCCGGTCCAGTTTATCCAGTTTGGTGACTCGCTTGTTGGTCTCCGACGTGCTCAGGGGCAGGGACCCTCCCGGGAGTGTCCTGTGTTGTGGGAACCAGTGCTGGGTGAGGGCCACAGTGTTCCGCTTTTATCAGGTGTGTTTTACACACAGTCCTTTATGCCTCTACGGGACCAGATCAAGTCTGTGTGTCATGCTGATGTAACCTAAGTGACACACCCAATGCCACTTTTCAGTTGGGTGACAATGGAGGTGACGTCTCTGATCTCAGAGCCACTTGGGAACCCTTGAACTTTCCCTTTTGCCCCTAGAGGTATGGTGGGGAAGTCATCACCGTTAACTTTAACTTGCAGCCAACAGTGACGTCAGCCTCTTGAGCCCTGAAAGTCCTCCTCACTCGCAAATGAAAAGGTGATAGTGGCCGTGCCACCTGGCCCTGCTGATTGTGCCTCGGCTGTCCGTGTGGCAGTGAGAAAGGAAGACGTTCACATCAGGCCAGGAAATCCAGCCCTGTCTTTTATCTGCTTTCTGCCGTGTCCCATTGTGCGCCCCTGATTGGACTGCTTCCGCAGCTTTCCAGCCCAAAGGGCGTTGCCACGAAACCTTCATGGCGTGGGTTTCCCTTTGGGAGCGGCTCAGAGGTTTGTGTACCCCAAGCTTCCTTCATCCCAGCCCTTGTCTGGGTGAGGGTGGTGGCAGGCAAAGAGGGAGGGGCCATGGAGCTTTAAGCACAGCTGCTGGAGGCAAAGAAGGCGTATCACGCACTTTTCCAAAGAAAAATCAGATGATCATGTATAGATGAAGAACCGCTCTTCTCTGTCTTCTTAACATAAGACATGAAAATTGTCTTTTATGGAAATATTCTTTTTAAAATCAGTGTGGAAAAGAGAAAATTTAGCTTAAGAAATAAGGGCAGCCGGCTTCCACGACCGAGTTCTCAGATGGCAGCGTCACACGAGGGGCGAGGGCTGCAGCTGTCGGGCACATTGGTGGTCGCCTTGCTGCTTGGCTCTGGCTCTCAGTTGCTGATATTCAGGGACTGAGTCACCGTGTCCCACTCTGCACATGCTGTGCTGCGATGCCTGGCTGCCCCTGCTCTCCGCCAGGCTCTGCCCCAGCAGAGGTGGTGTTCGCGCTGTGTGTGTGTGTGTGTGTGTGTGTGTGTGTGGTCAGCTTCCACATAAACCGTGCCTAAGACAGCTGAACTAAGCTGGCCCCCTTTTGAATTTCCTCTTTGCCCCTATACCTCTCTTCTTCACAGTACTGTATTCAATTTCCTAGGCCTTTGTAATTGCTCCTGATTTTCAAGTCCAGCGTTATTTACCTCTTCTGTCGTTAAATTTAGTTCACCAGATAGGTTTTGGTCCTCTACGTGTAAGGCACTGTGCTGTATTATGTGAGAAATACAAAGGTAAACAAGCCATGGTTCCTCCATTCCAGGAAACTATAATCTAACACAGAAAGACTTGTACATAAATGTCATAGGGATAATTTGATTCTAAGAAATGAAACCCCACTTGAACTAATTTAAATACAAGTGGGGATTATTATGAGAAACTGGTGGTTCTCTTAAAACCTAGGGCAGGAAATGGAGGAGTTTATGAGGACCTCAGGACGAGCCAGGCAGCAGAGGAGTAAGAGCTGCTCCTGAGCATCCTGAGTGGCCCAGCCACATGCAGCATCTCCTCCGCAGTTCCTTCTGCTGCGCGCAGTGTTCCGCCCACCTGCTCAGTGGTGACATGGCCATGTCCTGAAGGCTAGGCCACGTCACGGAATCCTTGGGAATCTCACTGATCCAGTTTAAGTCTGGTATCTTATGCAATCAGTAGTTTTAACTGGAGGCAGAATCCAGGCTTCCGTGACCTGCTACTCAGTGAGGACTGTGGGACTCATCTGTCTGGGAGGAAGCAGGAATAAAGCAGATGAACTGAATGGACCACCTAACTGAAGTACACCTGCAGTGCAAAGCAGGCAGTTGGAAGTTCTTCTATAGGAATAAAATTTCTGGAAATCTAGAGGAGGTCGGTGAAGGGGAAAGTGAAGGCCCATTTCTGAAAAGCAGAGGTCTCTTTGCCAAAAGGTCTCTAGGACTGGGAGTACAGAGTGGAAGAGCGGACAGGAAGGACCAGGACTGGCAGACGCAGCCACAGGCTATTCCAGGAAGTCAGAGGTGGGGTGACCTGAAACCAAAGGGCTACAGTGGGGGAACAAGAGTGAAAAGATTAAGGGGGGCTAAGGTAAGTTTTTCCAGGTTTGATGGCCGATAACAAATGGGCATGAAGGAGGAGGCTGAATCTTAGGATCTTAGATGAACTTTGAGGCCTCAGACTTGGGTGAGAGGGCAGATTCGGGCGGCAGCTTAACCATGATTTCCCAAGGACAGCCTCGGCTCCCATCATGCACTTCACTTCCGTCTCAGCACTTGCAAATTACCCAGCAAACTGGGTTTGCTCATGGCTCCAGATTTGCACACACATGACGCTTCCTTTTCTAGAAGTGACTTTCTTCTCTTCCCAGGATTTGGCAAAATGCTCAGCTTTTAAACTCTTAACTCAGTTGCCCACTCTAATCTTCCCTGGCTCACAGCCTCCTCTGTGGGTGCTCCCATGCCTTCTAAGGATGCCTTCTATGTAGCTTGCATGTTTGGATTGCATTGCTTACTTAAGTATTTTAGTTGGCAGTGAGCTCCTTTGGGACAAGGATATCCAGTGAACATTTGCTGACTTGTCAGATGGGTAGATGGAAATGAAATGATGGCCCTGAGGTCTTGAGCCAGGTTAATGAGGAAGATGAACCATAAATCAAGCTAGAAAACTCAGAGGAGTTTGGAACAGAAAATGATGAGAACCAAGGTTCTTTGACTTCAGAATCAACCCTTCATAGCAGCATATGCCTAGTGTACAGATGGAGAATGCCAGTTCAGAAGGTACAAGTGTTTAATAAAACGTTGGACTGGCAGGCACTCATTAATGGGTTATGTGCTGTCACTGGCTTTGGCAGGGTCTGCAGGAGTCTTCAAGGTCTTGGGCTCCTCTTGGCTGTGAACGCTGCTTCCCTGGCCCTGTGGTGTGTTGGGGCCCCAATGAAGGGGAGCTCACAGAGCCTTGCACACCAAGCTGCAGACCTTTAGTCATTAGGAACTGGTTTTCCACTTTGTTCTTGGAATTGTCGTGTGAGATCTCACCTGGGCCTTGTTGACGTCTCTGTGGATCCTGTCAACCACATTTTCCTGAATTTCGGTCTTTTTATGCTAGCAAAGACCCGAAGGTCGTCTGTTCTAGGTGAGCCCTGGCTGGCTTTTAGGGATGCTTTTTGTCATGTAGTACAACATATTTAGAATTAGACTTTCATACAGGATAATTAAAAAGCCACTTTGGCTTCCTCACTGGAATTGCAGTTGCATAATCAGATTTATAGTTCTGAGAGCTTTTCATTTGCGTCTGTGTGGCAAGCGTGAGGTCGTAAGTTTGAGCCCAGATATCAAAAAACCAAACCAAAACATAACAAACAAACAAAACCCAGCAACGACAACTACAAAAACTCTGATAGCAACCTTTCAAGCCTCTATTTTCTCAGACCTTTGTGAAATCCCCTACTCTAAATCTGAGTCCCCGCCTTCCTTTCCAAGATGTTGTGAACGTGGAGATATCATGGTGATTTTCTCTTAGATTTGTCATTGGTTTCTTTTTAATATGTAAGGATAAACCTTGAAGAAAATGGAGTAGTTTATTGCAGCTACTGTGAGAAACATAATGATTTTTTTTCAACGTTACTAAAAGGTAACTGAAGACACGTGCTTCGAGTTGACCTAGGGCCGATTGACATGCTGTCATTGTATTTAGCAACCTTCAGTGGCACTGGGGGCTGAAAACGAGTCAGCTAGTGTGGGTGAAGCAAGAAAAGGAAGTTTGGGGTTGAACCTGGGATTGCCTCGACCCAATGGGAGGCCGTTGAGATGCGGGTTGGAGGCTGGGCCACAGTGCTGGCGATTCGAATGAACATGAAGGACTGCAGGGTCTATTGGAGCGAGTGACTGGGTGAGACGAAGGCGGAGGAAGGGAGGTCTGCCAGCTGGGGTGTGCTGGAGGATGAAGTCCGCTCAGCCAGCTCCTTTGTGGCCTGTGATGGCACTGTCGGGCTAGCGGTTGGATTATGCAATGTGAGTTGATGATGGGAGTGAAAACTTGTCCTGTTTGTTCAGTTTTGATACACAATGAATTTCTTTAGGAGATAGATACAAATTAAAGAAGTGATCATAATCATAATCACATTAAGTAAATTAAGTTGGATTTAGTAGGGAAAAGAGCCAGTGACCAGGTTGGTAGAAAAAGCAAATCGGAGGATTAGTGTTTTTATGGAGGCCTTGCTTACAAGATTATTAGCAGATTGAAAAACAACTTTCTCCAGTTGTTCCCCTTACAGAAGGAGGATTTCACCTTCCCCAGCACGTGTTTCTTATTGGCAGACTCTTCTGAGGGCAAGGTCGAGTGACAGGACGCTCGGAGCGCGCAGTTCCAGGCTTATGGTCAGTGGGTCCTTCCAAGGATGGGCTCTGGCTGGCTGTGGACAGGAAGCAAATCAGGCTGAGGAGGGGGCTCTTTCAGTGACTGTTGGGCTCCACCTGGTGGCCTGCGTGGATCAGCTTTGGGAAAAGTTCCATCTTGCACACTGGTCAGAGCATCGTGGTCAGAGCTGAGCTAAAGTCAAAGGCATAGTGGGAAAGGGTCCTGGTTCAGGCCTCCGTCCCTGAGTCGGTCCTTTCCCGGGGCGCCTTGGCTGCAGCCTTCATCTCCACCTGTGATTTCAAGTGCGCCTTCTTAAGAACAGCGAGGCGTCGGAGACCCTCTCAGGCCGTAGCCTTCTCAGGTGCTTGCACAGGGCGCAGCCTCTCCATCCCTTCGTGCCAACATCGGTTCACTGTCAGGCTGCGAGCCCTTGCCTAAAACTGTGCGGTAGTATTGCTCACCCACTCTCTCTCTCTCTCTGTCTCTCTGTCTCTCTCTTTCTATCTCTTTCTTTCTTTCTTTTTTTCTTTCCCTCCGTCCCTCCCTCCCTTCCTTATGGAACCAGGACTCAAGCTCGGAACCTCATGCGTGCCAGGCTGCATCTTCTTTCTGCTGTGCTCTTATCTGTTTTCACTGATGACACACTTTTCCCGAGGTTCCATTCCTTTCTTGCGGTCCCTGTCCTCTACCTGCTGCTGTGTCATCATACTGAGCCTGAAGATAGGAAGACAAATACTTGCCGTACTTCTTGTTTGCTTTGTGTAGTTACTGAAGTGCTGAGTGTTCCCCGCCTCTGCGTTCCCAGGGATGTGATTCTTACCTGTTCATATGGGGTTTTCAACTTGGACCAGTGTGCATGGGAGCTCTGAGGAGAGGTTATGATGGAGCCGATCCCTGCAAGAGCATGACCTGTGCATAGACCACTTACAAGGCCAAGACTTTCTGTTTTTGTGAGACAGGGTCTCACTATATAGCACAGGCTCATCTGAAACTCCCTGTGTACCCCAGGCTGGCCTCGACTTCACAGTGAACCTCCTGCCTCAGCCTCCTAAGGGCCAGGACTACAGGCGTGCGCCACCATGCCAGGCTTAGGCCAAAACTTTTTAAGAATATTTAGTAGAGAAAGGAGGATGAATGGCTGAATTAATGTTGCTATTAAATGTTTGTTTTCTTTAAGACAAATACACTCTTTGAAGGGCTGTTTTTGCCCTCATTTCTTTCTGTAGCTGGTTCCCTCTCTCAGTAAATTTTTTATTTCCACATCACCCAGATAGTTGATCTGATTATTTGTGTAGAATGTTTTTAGAGACACCGTTCCTTGCACTCACCAGCTGTAAGAAGCTGGGAGTGTTGTTTCAGCTCTGTCCTTGTGAATTTTACAGTAGGACCTGATCATAATGTCAGTCATTGTGAATAGGAACTGGATTACAGGTGCTCTAGGGAGAAAAACTTGAGGTGATGATTGTTACAAATTTCTGTAACAGGGAAAATATTTTTCTTACAGCTATTTATTATTGCAGTATTATAATTAGGAAAAGTTTTATTTTTTCAAAATACATGTATATTGAGTATGTGCTATTAAAATTATTCAAACATATATTATGGATGATGAAAATTTTCCAAAACTTTGTCCCCCAAAATATTAATCATGAAAGGTTTGATATATTGACAAAAAGATTGTTTTAAAATTAATTTATTTTTAATTTCAAAGTGTGTTTCACAGACAAAAGCATATAAATAACACTTACCTAATGTTTGGAGGCTGATAGTAAAAGTAACCCACAATATCATCACCCAGGTTAAGAAATTCAGTATCACAGATACTGTTGAAGCTGCTTGTGTGTTCTTCTCTATCATAACCCCTAACTTTTCCCCTGGAGGTAATCAGAGTCTTACATATACTAAGGGAAATATGCATTAAAATAATTTGCCCATATTTATATCCTTAATTAGTTTTTCTTGGTTTTACAACCTTGTTTTCTTCTGTGATTTGTACTTTTCCATTTAACGTGTTTTCAGAGTATTTTCAAGTGCTTCTTTTTGATGCATAATATTTCTATTTCCTGAAATATGACATGCCTTATTCCAGCAATGGGTAGTTGAGTTGAATTGATATTTCTGCTATTATAAACAATGCTTCTCCAAAGATTCCAGTGCTAAGGTTTTTTTAGAAAGTTAAACTATTAGATAATACATGTGTACATATTTGACTTTACAGTTTTATAGTCATACCATTTTCCACAGCGCTTGAACCTATTGCCAAAGTGGACTAAAGCCAGGCGTTAGTGCACACCTCTAATTCCAGCACTCAGGAGGCTGAGACAGGAGGATCACTCTGAGTTCAAGGTCACCCTGAGCTACATAGTGAGTTCAAGGCCATCCAGAGCTACATAGTGAGACCCTGTCTCAACAACAACAACAACAACAACAACAACAGCAACAATAAAAACAAACACAAAAAAAGTTAACTAAAAAGTATCATATCAAAGTTTCCTTTGCATCATTCTTATCATTACTTGATATTGTGAGATTCTTCCATTTTTGCCTATCAAGTGGGTATAAAATGGCATATAATTATTATTTTAATTTATTTGTCCTAATGAGATGGAGCATCTGTCCACATATTTGTGATCCTATATTTTTCTTCTAGAGAATGTTTTCATGTCTTCATTAATTTTTAAACATTTTATTTAGGTAATTTTAATTTGCAGAAATTGTGAAATGATACTGAGAGTTCCTTAATACTCTTTACCCATCTTCTCCTATGTTAACATCTTACATTACCACAGAGTAATTATCAAAACTAGGAAACTAACTTTGGTACAATACAATTAATGTATGCAACTTACAAAAATCTTACCAGTTTTTCCACTAAAATCAGTTTTTTCTGTTCCAGAATCTGATTCAAGAGCCCACATTTCAGTGTCACTGCTGTCTCTCCAATTTGTGACAGTTCCTTAATTTTTGTCTTACATGAACTTAGCACTTTGGCAGAAAAAGGGTCAGTGATTTTGCAGAATATTTTTCTTTTTTCTGTACTTGGATTTATTTGGTGTTTTCTTTGGGAAGTTTTTTTTGACACTGCAATTATTCTGTTTCGGCTTAAACTTTTACCCACTCATTTTAGCATTCATTGGTACTTTTTCTACACATTTTTAATTGAATTGTTTGTCATTTGATTTTTGTGAAGTTTAAAAATATTCTAAAAAGTAATCTTTTACACTCACACGTGTGGAAAATATAGTTTCCCCAGTTTATGAATTGTCTTTCCATATTATTACTGGTACTTTCTGAGGTACAGGTGTTTTAAAGTTGTATTTTCTAAACTTTTCCTCTTGGTGTAAGGAATTACAATTAGTTTTTGTATATTAATCCTCTATCCAGCCATCTTGCTGAATTTCTTTATTAATTTCAATGCTTTGGATGTATTTCTTTTGCATTTTCTATGTAGTTAATCACATCATTGGTAAGTAATAACATTTTTTTTCATTCTAATCCCTATAACTTTTTGAGAGAGACAGTACTAGAATTAAATCCAGGGCCTTACACTCAGCTACACCCTCAACCCTCTTATTTTGAGATAGGGTCCTGCTGAGACGCTAAATTGCCTGGGCTGGGCTTGAACTTGCAGTCCTCCTGCTTCAGCCTGCCAGAGTGCTGAGATTATAGATACGTTCCTCCACTCGTGGTTCCTTTTTTATTTTTATTTGAGAAAGGGTCTTGCTAAGTCACGCGGGCTGGCCTTGGACTTGGGATCCCCCTGTGTCATCTCCTGAGGAGCTGGGATAAAGAAGCACAGGCCAGTGTGTGTAGTTAATCCCTGTAGCCAGCCAGCCAGCCAGCCAGCCAGTCTTTCTTTCTTTCTTTTTTCTAAATCTTCCTGAACTGAAAGTTCATAATCAAGGAAGAGATATTTTTCACTTAACTTGTGAAAGTTGTAAAAGTTGTTTGGTGTAGGCAGTTTTTCTTATTCCAAATTTTTTGGTATGTCGATAATACTGTTAATGTGACAGCTGATTATTAATGGGCTGGAGAGTTTATAAATACTGGAGAGTTTATGTCTTGGTTTTGTTTGATTTTACTATTCACATTTTTTTTCTTTCTTTCTGTCTTTTTTTTTTTTTTTTTTTGGTACTGGGGATTGAACTCACAACCTCACACCTGCCAAGCAGGCACTTAAGCTGCTGGACTAAATCCCTGGCCCTATTTTGTGAGACAGAGTCTCACTCTGCAGTTCAGACTGGCCTTGAACTCACTTTGTAGCCCAGGCTGGTCTTGAACTCACAATGATCCTCCTGCCTCAGCCTTCCAAGTGCTGGGATTAAAGGTGTGTGCCACTGTGCCCAGCTCTATTCACATTTTTATTTATTTATTTTGGTACCAGGGATTGAACTCACAACCTTGCACCTACCAGGCAGGCGCTTAGGCCACTGAGCTAAATCCCTGGCCCTATTTTTTGAGACAGGGTCTCACTGTGCAATTCAGGCTGGCCTTGAACTCACTTTGTAGCCCAGACTGGTCTCGAACGCACAAGGATCCTCCTGCCTCGTCACATTTTTTTTTTTAAGTTTTCTTTTGGAGTTTCAAGGAAAAATACTTTGCTTCTTTTGCAGGTTCTAAAGCATTAATTTACTTATTCATGTATTCATTGAAACCAACATACATTGGGCACCTAAGATAGACAAGTCTCAGTCAGATACAGAAATAAGGAACTATCTAGTTGCCTTATGAATGATAATGCTCCATCTTTTGACAAGAATGAGATGGACCTAAAGCACTGTGACAGTGTCAGGTGGCACACTGCAGAAAGGAGATAGAGCTGGAATAAGGGTGGCCATACCGAGGAGAGAGAGCTGGGGGACAGGGATGGCTTCCTGGCCATGATGTTTTATTCTGTGCAGATGAAGTGAACGGGTCTATGTTTTATGAGCCTACTCAACACAGAATCCATCTGGGAATGCCCTTACAGTGTGACTCTGGGGCTTGAGGAAGGCTGGTTGTAGTACTACTATACTCTAGACCCAGCAGTACCCTGTCCGTGTTAGTGAACCCCTGCCAACTATCTGATGCTAGAAGTCCTGAAATTTTCATCAGAAGAACCTCACATTTTCCGTTGCATTTGCTTCTCACACATAATATTTTAAAACATTTTGTATTATGATGCTTTTAGCAGCAGGTGATAGAAAACTGTGTCCCAGAATGACTTCAATGATGATACTGTGTACGTGAGAATTGATGTTAGCAGGTTTCTCTTTGCTGTCTTCGGGGATCCAGTAGTGTTTCTCTGTGGCTGGGGAGACGGCTGCCAATGCAGTTAGGCTGCAAAGGGAAGCCTGGTCCACCAACCAGGTCTCTGATTACAGCCTCCCGGGGTACCTGGCTAAGAATGGAAGGTGCAGTGAACACCCTGAACAGAAGAGAGTGAATGTTAGGAAACCAACACTGGACACTATGGTTTCTACTAGATTGTAATGAATTTTTTCTGCAATTTTTAAATTAAAAAATGCTACTATCATATTAAAGGAAGCTTAGAAAATAGAGGAAGAATTCACTTGTAGTCCTTTTTCTAAAATACAAATACCATTTTTAGGTATTCCTTTTCAGTCTATTCATATATGTTTTTATATAGCTATGTTATACTGTGCATAGCATTTTATATATATACATATATTTTTTTTCTTTTCCATGTGTGTCTGAGTATATTTTTGAGATAGGGTTGATAGGGTTTCATTATGCCATTCAGGCTGGCCTTGAACTCACTTTGTAGCCTACGCTAGCCTCGAACTTACAGCAGTCCTCCTACCTCAGTGCTGTTATTACGGGTGTGTGCCACCATGCCTGGCTACTTTTTCATTTTATGTCCTCATTTTTATGTTGCTGTATCTGTAAAACTCTTTTTTAAAGTGTGAAATAATAAATTTCACTGTTTTACTAATTGTACTAGTTTACTATGGTTGGAAATCTGAATTACTTCTTTCACTTCTCAGCTGTCAGATCTTTTTGAATAAACTTTATTTTTAAAAACAATTTAAGAGCTGGGCCTGGTGGTGCACTCCTGTAATCCCAGCACTCGGCTGACTGAGGCAGGAGGATCATTGCAAGTTTGAGACCAGCCTGGGCTACGAAGTAAGTCCAAGGCCAACCTGAACTGCATAGTGAGACCCTGTCTCAAAAAGACCAAAATAAATAAAATAAAATAAAATAAAGTAAAATAAAACAATTTAAGACTTACAGAGAAAGGTCAAGATAGTACAGTTCTCATATACTTCCCCCAATTAGTTTCCCCGTGTACTGACATATGATTATGGTATGTTTGTTGCAGTTAGTGAGCCAGTAGCAATACATTATTAACAGAAGTCCATACTTATGTTAATTAGCTTTCTGTTGCTGTAGCGGAATGCTGGACATAAACATTTTAAAGGAGGAAAGATTTACTTTGGCTCATGGTTTCAGAGGTTTCAGTCCATGGTCTGCTGGGTTCATTGCTGTTAGGCCTGTTGTGAGGCAGAAACAGCATGCAGGAAGGGCGTGGTGGAGGAAATCTGCTCACCGCAGGGCAGCCAGGGACCAGATTGGCGTCTGTGACTCATTCCTTTCCACAAGGTCCCATCACCTAAGTTTCTGCTTCTTGCCAAAATTCCTGCACATTAGGGTGTCAGTGATGGATTAATCCACTGATGAAATTAGCACCTTCCTGATCCAGTCTCCCTGCTGTGAACACATGAGACTGTTGGGGGAGCATTTTAGATCTAAATTTAAGCTATAACAATACTTTATGCCAATTTTCTTTATTATTATTATTATTTATTTAATTTTAATTTTTTTTGGTACCGGGGATCAAACTCACAACCTTGCATTTGCCACGCAGGTGCTTACGCCACTGAGCTAAATCTCCAGCCCTGTTTTTTGAGACAGGGTCTCACTATGCAGTTCAGGCTAGCCTTGAACTTACCTTGTAGCCCAGGCTGGTCTCAAACTCAGAACGATCCTCCTGCCTCAGCCTCCCGAGTGCTGGGATTAAAGGCATGTGCCACCACGCCCGACTTTATTATTATTATTATTATTATTATTATTATTATGTGCCATATTTGTGTTCAGAGACCGCACATTATGTTTACTTGTCTCCTGGGATTTTTTTTTCTTTTTTTGTAGTTTTTAGTTTTTAAGTTGTTTCTAACGGACCTATTTTAATGCCAAGCAGGCTGAATTGTGGTTTTTTAAGAGAATTATCAGACGTTTCAGGGCAACGTGGGGTTGTAGTTGTCCTAAAGAAGCCTTTGTCATCTTTCCCAACAGTGAACAGAAAACATGCAAACTACTTTGGAAGTTGAGATACTGCATGAAAGAGAAGTTACTTTCGTGATAGAGCATAAATAAAATTTACACTGAAATTTAAAATACAAAGGCAAAACCTGTGTACGACAGACACACAGCCGATAAGCCAGTCCCTTTGTGATGGAGTTTTGTCCAGAGCCTGTGCCTTCCGAGGGTCAGGGAGAGCAGTGAGAGTGAGCAGGTCTCACCGAGGCCTGAGCCCTTCCCATGCTGACCTGTTAGATTTTTATCTCCAGTAAGTCTTCGGCCTGTGCTGCTTTTAAATATGTCCCAGTGAAAATCTATAATAAATTTGTTTTAATAAGGCACTTGAGAAATGTTCTCTGGGGCTTAGTAAAATAAATGTTAATTACTACAAATAGGAACTTGGAGTCATTGATCATATTTGGAAGCCATAACTAAAATACAATTTTGTCTTTATAAGCCATGTTATAGTTTCAGTAAACAAATTAAGATTCTTTGGATTTAGAATATAACCTGGTGAAAAGTTTTGCCAGAACACAAAACACTAAATGAGAAAAAAATTTTTTCTCTTGAATTCCATTGACGATCCAGCGGCTGCTCGGGCTTGTCCTGACAGCCCACTTCGATCAGGCCTGTCGTTGCCGCCCGCCACACGTCCTTGTCCCCTCCTCTTTCCACACCCGCAGTCTCCCAGGGGCGTCTCTGCCTCTCCTGGTCGTCTGCAGGGGACCTGCAGGTAGTTTTCCAGAAAGGCGTTGTGAGAACAATATTCCCTGAGCTCCTGTGTTTGGAAATCCTTCCCTTTGAAATCAAGCTACTTCATTAGAATATGTTTCAGTGATGATTTTCTGTTTTTCCTGAGATACGGTATATCCTTTCTGTCTGTAAACTTGGATTTTCTTGTACTTCAAGGAAAGTTGTCTTTATGACTTAGCAAATGCTTTCTGTTCCTTGTTTGTAGACCTCCTTTCAGGAATACCAGCCATACTGGTGCTGGGTTTTCTTTAGCTGCCATTCATATTTGTCTGTTTTCACTCTGCAATCTTTTTTTTTTTTCCTATAATCTTATATTTCAAATTTCATTTTCCTTTCTTTTTTAAAACTTTTTCTCTGATTCTGTTTTCAAATAGCATCAGTTTTTCATTAGCTATTTCCAGTGCGACCTTCATATCTCTGATGGTTTTATTCTTTTCTCTTTATTTACTGAGATCTAAAATTCTAGTTTTTATTTCCCTTTGTGACTGACTTATTTCTTATGCACTTGCATCTTTGCCTTGAATATTTTACCTGTGATAAAGTTTATCAGGCATAGCAGTTAATTAG
Source organism: Dasyprocta punctata (assembly GCA_004363535.1). Classification (NCBI taxonomy): domain Eukaryota; kingdom Metazoa; phylum Chordata; class Mammalia; order Rodentia; family Dasyproctidae; genus Dasyprocta; species Dasyprocta punctata. The sequence goes on from RJWM01015231.1 coordinate 38,761, forward strand.
TAATGACTAAAATAGAACAATTATAACAATATACTGTAATAAAATTGCCAGCATCACCACTTTTGCTTTGGGGCCATTGTTTTTTACTAGTGCATGTGTGCAGCACTTGGTAACCACGGTTACTGTGGGGAGTTGGCTCATGCACACAGCACATCTTAGCACTCTCTTCTTGCTTTGCTTTGGGACCTTGAACGCTACAGTGCCTCTGCTCTGGAAACAGACCTAAGTGAAAAGGCAGGTAGTGTGCGCAGTGAATGTGCTGGGCGAAAGGCTGAGCATGTGCTGCGTGTGAAAGGGCAGGATGGCACAAGGTGCACCCATTACTCAAATGATACTCAATTTAAAACTTACAAGTTAGCGGGCATGGTGATGCATTCCTATAATCACAGCAGTCGGGAGGCCGAGGCAGGAGGCTTGCTGTGAGTCTGAGGTCAACCTGGGCTACGTAGTGAGACCCTGTCTCAAAAACAAAACAAACAACAAAACACCTTATGTATTGTTCATTTCTGCAGTTTTTCATTCACAGTTTCCAACCATAGTTGACTGAGGTTAACTGAAACCTCAGAAATCAAAATACTGAATAAGGAGGTGTACAGTAATGAGTTTTTCCTGGATTTTAGTGTTGTACGTATCCATCTCAGAAGGTGAGTATCATAAAAAGCCTGTCTGTCCATGGCGTAGGCTTTGTTCTCCTTTGGGCATGTGAGAATCAGTGTTGACCTTCCCGGGTTATGGAGAATAGCACCCCAACCTTACAAGCTTGAGTAGGACAGCTAGTGTATTGTGCGTGTGCCCCCCAGGTGGTTGAGGATGTTTTCTTTCATATCAGTGCAGTGCTCTAGTAAAATGTGAGCGATGCATCTCATTGCTTGTTGTCCTCTCAGGAAGTGTGTCTGCTCTCTAGTTAGTAGACGGTATTAATGATATTCTACACTAGTAAGTAGAATCATATGCAGTTGTGTTTGGTAGTTTAAAAATGGACAATATCAGCAATTTCATATTCTTTAATATCATATCTGATGACTTCCCATTCTCGAATCCTTATCTCTGAGTCATCTGCTCAGTTTCTTGGGAAAGAAGTCAGTGCTGTACTCTGTGCCTTTTTGGTATCAGTCCTGATTCTTGCAGTCTCCATTTCCGATTCAGAGGACTCGAAGCCAGGGTCTATTTTCATGCATTTTGAGGCTAATATTGAGACAACTAATTCATCCACATCTTATGAGTCTTCATGTAGTTGTTTCTATAAACATCAGCTGACCCTTAACTAGAATTTCCAGTCTCCACATCAGCACGGTGCAATTTCTTTTTTCCTTTATCCACCCATCCATCTATCCATCTACCTATCTATCTATCTATCTATCTATATACATAATCAGAAGATAAGGTTGAATCTTGAAAAAAATAAATTTGTGTTTTGAAAATTAACAGGACCTGAGTCCTTATTTTCATTTTATTTTTTATTGGCACGTGTGTGCCATGCCTGATGATTACATTCCTGTGTGGGGTCGGTACCTGGACAGAACACATCTTCATTCTTCTTTTCATCCCCCTCTCCACTCCTCCTCCTCTCCCTGTCTCTTGATCCCCTTTCTGCAACAGACCTATCTTGCTGTTTCCTATTATATTGTATTTTGCTGTCCATTTATATTTTGCATTTCTCGTATAAAAGAACCCGTATGATATTTAAGCTTGTGTGTCTGCTTTATTTCACTTAACGTTATGGTCTCAAGGTGCATCCATTGTCCTACAAATGAGTCAAGTTTATCCTTCTTTATGGCAAAATAGTACTCTATCGTGTACCCACGGTAATTACATTTTCTTTATCCATTCATCTGTTGATGGACATGTAGGCCACTTCCAAGATTTAGCTGTTGTGAATTGTGCTGGTATAAACGTGGGTGTGCAGGGGTCACTGTAATATGGTGTCTTTAACTCTTTCGGGGACATACATACAAGAGGAATTGCTGGGTCAAACGGGATTTCAGGTTTTAGTGCTTTGAGGAGTCTTCACACTGATTTCCACAGTGGTGTCCTAGTTTAGATTGCCTCCAGCAGTATAGAAGGGACCTGACTGCCTGGATTGTTGGCTACAAGCAAGAGGAAGCAACTCCGGTTGGGAAGGGAATTTAGTGGAAGGGGTCTGCAGGGCTCACAGAAACTGGAGAGGCTCAAATGCCCGGGAAACTCTGAGCCTGTGGAAGATTCTTTCTGTTAATCACGCGAGACCTTTTATTGATGGTAAATGTTGACTTTTTATCAAATCCTTTCTTCCTATATGGATGATTGTATGTGTTTGTTGATTGTCATAGTCCACTGTATTGATTGATTGATTTTTAAATGTTGGACAAATCCTACATTACTTGGTCATGATGTGTTACCTTTTCATACATCACTGAATTCTGCTTTCTTAATTTAAATATTTAGTAGAACTCATCAGTGAAACCTGGAATTTTCTTTGTAGGAAGGTTTTGGACTATAAGTTTAGTTTCTTTAATAGATATAGGACTGTTGTGACATAGACTTATTCTTGAATAATTCCAGGCAGTGTGCGTCTTCCCAGGACTCTGTCCCTGTCTCCCAGATGTTGAATTCACTGGGCTAAAGACATTTGTGGCCCGTCTTTCCCCTTCCCATGCCTGTAGGATGTGCAGTGCTGTCCCCTGTCACTCCTGATACTCATCGCTTGCCTTTTCTTGCTTTTCTTGGCCAATTTGACTAGAAATTTGTGTATTTTTTCTTTCTTCACTGTGTTTTATCCATTGATTCTCTTTGTTTTGTTTTTTTGTCTTTTTGAGATGGTTTCACTATGCATTCCAGGCTGGCCTTGAACTCCCTTTATAACCTAGGCTGGCCTCAAACTCACAGTAGTCCTCTTGCCTCAGCCTCCCAAGTGCTGGATTACAGGTGTGCACCGACACACTCAGATATCTATTGATTCTTTTTTCTTATTTTTTTCCTTCCTTCTACTTACCTGGAATCTAATTTGCTCTCCTCTTTTGTTTTTTAAGGTAGACGTTTAGATCATCAATTTGGTACTTCTTTTTCTTTATTTTCTTCTTTTTTCATATGAACATTATTCTCCTTGTGTTTCTGCTATCTTTGGCTTTTGGTGTGCTTTCTGAGAGGTCCCCACTTGCGTTTGAGAAGCAGGTGCTGGCTCATGACCACGTGGTATGTGAGGAGCCAGCAGGTCAGTGCCCAGGCTGCCCAGAGCACAGGCTGGTGGGCAAGTGCGCATGGACTGCGGGCCACTCTGTCACAGCAAGTGTGAGCACGGGGGCCAGCCGCAGTGCCCCACTGCCGCCACCAGCACTCATTCTAGCAGCAGAGCTGATGACTGGGGTTGGGCAGGCAGCCAACTCCCACTACCCTTGTGGACCCGGGAATTCTGGCAGCCTCCAGTGTCCTCTTATGTGGGAAGCAGAGTTTTCATCATAGCAATCGAGTGGCCCCAGAGAAGGCCCCAGCAGGAGCTATGCTTCTTGCAGGAGGAGCCAGAGTGGCCTCCTGGCCCCACTGGTAGAGGGGGAGACCTGTGTGACGGAGGAGGGGCCTGGTTTGGTTTCACCCTCTGCAAGGAAAGGACTGCAAGGCTCTGATCACGTTTCCTGCTGCCTGTCTGTGTTCTGCACACTTCAGACGTGTGCTTCGTGAGTGGCGTGACAGTCCTTGTTAGAACAGAGCGTGGCCTGTGGTAGCACATGTATCAGTGACCCACCGATCACCTCCAATCGACCGTGCGGGACTTCAGGTCCAGGCACCTTGCAGCCGGTGATTTCACACAGACTGAGCCGGCAGGTGCCGTCTTTGAAGGTGTTTGCCAGTGCACTGGTGCACATCTTTTGTAATGTCAATTTTGACTTCTCCATGAAGAATAATTGAAGGAGTCATGAGAAAAGCCTGCCTTCCACAGAAAGGTAAAATTACACTATATTCGTGGATTTCCCAGGACAAAGACACCATTGTTTCTCCTGCCTGCCTCCTGTCCCATACACAGGTGATCATGTTCCTCCTGGTGGTGGGGCAGGAGATTTTAAAGACTTTCCTAACACCTTGCTTTTAGACAGGAGATGGGCCCACACTGCCTTTGTTCACTAACCCAGCCATTATTTCTTTGTTCTGTTCACAGGAAGCTGGCCAAGAGTCTCGGGCAGGCTGGTGAAATCGAGCCTGAAACGGAAGGGTTACTAACAGAGCATGGCGTGGATTTCTCTGATTTCTCTTCAGAAGTCCTGGAGTGTCTCCCTCAAAGCCTGCCCTGGATAATACCACCCGAGGAGGTCAGCAAGAGACGAGATCTGAGGTAAACACCCGAAACCCTTTAAGGACAACGGTCTCTGCCTTTCTGCCCTCTGACCCAGCTGTCCCAGGAGCCGAGCTCCCGCCTGCCGTCTCGCCACCAGCCTTCAGACTCATTGGAGAATCAGAGGCAGCTGACTGTAGGCTCTGAGTGGTTCTCACATCTTTAAATGGTTGTGAAAAAGTCTATGTCATGCAGATTACATAGAGATTCGCGTCTCAATGTTCATAAAGTTACACCGGAGCCACGTCCTTTCCTTTGCGTGTGGCCTGCGCTGTTTTGTGCCATAGCCAGGGTCGAGTCGTTACAGCCTGCAAAGTTGAAGATAGTTTCAGCCTGGCCTTTGCCCCGAGTTTGCAGCCCCCATTCTAGGCCATTCTTGTTTCGGAAGCTGCAGGCCCTGCTTCTGTTCTCCCCGCTGGACGCTGTTGGTCTGGTCAAGTTGAGGCGGTGGCCCCGGGTTAGCAGTGCCTCCCCTAGCTGGGCCTCTCTAGGCACAAGGCAAAAGATTCAAGATTTCTGTGCTTGGAGCTTCATTTTAAAGCTTTACTTTTCAGTGTGGAATTTGCTGGAAAGTACTTTTGTGGTATTTTTATAACAACATCTTTGAAGATGTTTCTTCATTGTGGGATGTTAGTTCTTTCTGATATTTCTCTTCAGAATTGGGTTTCAGTGCTGGCACTCATTTTGGATGCCACATGGAGATACTTAGAACCAAGAAACTTTTCATACAAGCACTGAGGCTGTCGGGGAGGGTTCGCTAAGGTTATCCCCTGTCAGAGGCTCTCACTGCACCGCTGGGCTTAGGGCCTTCAGCCCTACTGCTGGTCGGAGTTGGAGAATTTGCCTTCTTTGCCCGTCTTGTCTTTGCGTCTTTCCAGTGTATTGCTTTTTCCTCCTCTTGCTGGAGATAGGCAAAGCTCGCTGACCTACCTGTCAGGACGGCTGATGGGACACGCCATACCTGGAGTCAGCTGGCCCAGGCCCAAGTCGCCGTCCTGCAGTTTGGAGCAGCTGGAGCTCAGGCTGTGAGATTCGGGCTCATCCCCTTCCTTTCCTCCTGTGTGAGTCGGAAGGTTGTTTCTTGAGGTCTTCACCTGAGGACTCTGTAAAAACATCCCTTAATGAGGAAAGAGACAAGGATGTCAAAATGAACCTTAGTGTTGGAAATATAATGTAGGGTTGCCATTCTGCAATGTAAATCACAATTTAACTGTACCTACTGTTTCCCAAAAACTCTTCCTTCCAGGAATCTGTCCTCCTCAAAGAAGTGTACAAATGTATGTGTACCAGGGTGTTCATCGCTGCTTTATTATAAAATGAGACACTGGAAATCCTGCTAATGTCCACCCATACAGGAAGGCTTAGTAATCTGTGGTATACCTCTATGATGACATTCATATATCCAACTCTGCACAAAGGGAAGGTCCATGTAGACTGTCCTAGAAGGGTGGACATCAAATATTCTTAGGGCAAAGAAGCAAACTTTACAACAGTATGAAGATAAGCCTATATATTTTTTGTTTTGTTTTTTGGGTTTTTTTTGATACCAGGAATTGAACTCACAACTCGCACTTGCCAGGCAGGCACTTATGCCACTAGCTAAATCCTCGGCCCGAGCCTGTTTTTCATAGAGCAAATTATGCAAAAGCTATATATCCCTGTATACCCACAAATGTACATATATACATGCATATATATGTATATATATACATATACATATACATAAGATATATATGTACAGGAAAAAACTTAGAAGGAAGTAAAGTGATTACCATGAGGGATGGATTTGGTGTAGTAATAAAGAGGTGGGGAATCATTATTTTACTTTTTTACTTTGTATACTGCTGTATTTTTAAAATTTTTAAAATAACTTTTTAAAAATCATAAATACAAGTGCCAGGAAATAGATGCATGTGGTATTTTCTAGCCTGACTCCTAGACTGAGATAAGCACTAAGCATTTCCAAGTCCCAGGGCCTGGCGTTGCTTGGGGTTCTTCTCTTGGGCTCCACCTCGCTATCTCTCTGCCCTTGCTGCTTGCGCTGTGGGCTGCGCTGTGGGGGGCACTGCTGGCCGACACCTGTGCACCGCCCCCAGAGGGCCAGGTTCGGGCGGGGCTCCTGTTTATTTTCCTCTGTGAGTGTAGTAATGGGTTTATTTTTTTCATCTACTTTAACCTCCAAACATTTCCCCCCCATCTGCTATCCGCAGGATTATATTTCTAAAACTCAATTTTGCTATTTTTATTCTTTTGCATTTAAAGTCTTTTAGTAGCTGCTTCCTGATACCTAAAGTAGTAATCTCAAAACGTTGCTGGATGTGCATTCCCATCAACACATATATCCTTATTTTTAAATTATAGGCAAGTATCCTACTTTATTGATCTATTATTTATATTGTAAACATAAATAAAAATAGAAAAATATATGAGAATGATATAAATTATTAAATATTTTAAATTACAAAAATTATAGGAACCCCATTAGTTCATGTTAAATTTACTTTTGGTACAAGCAGTTTCACTGACTACTCATTTTTGCTGTTCTTAAATTATACTTTTAACAGCTTGTGATATGGAAATTCAAAGGTCTGAGTCTAAGTCTTATGTTTTGATACTTGGTTTTAATGGTGATCATAGATGAAAACAATAAATCAGTGGTGCATGCCTCTGCTTCTCATACTCATGGAGGTTGAGGCAGGAGGAGTATATGTTTGAGGCCAGCCTGAACAACTTAGCAACTTAGTGAGACCCTGTCTCAAAATAAAAAATGAAAAGCATGGGGGATGTAGCTTAGTGTGACAGTCTTGGGTTCAGTCCCTGGTACTAGGGGGAAATAGAAAAGATGAACATTTAGAAAAGATGAGCTGAACTTACTAGATCATGGTACTCATGTTTTAGTTCCATTCATGAGTTATATTCCAATTTTCTCTGATATTCAGCTAATAAATTTTCATCTTTCCTGATGTTTGTCAATTCTTGTGGACTACAGTTTTGGAATTTGGGGAGTTAATAATCCTCAACTATTCTTCAGATTGCATTTTAAAAACTAGTTAGAAAATTCTGTTAGGAAGTTTGGGTGTATACAGATGACGTGTTTTGTCTTCCATCAGTTTAGGACCCAAATTGTATAGTAGTGGGAGTATTTCAACACATTCATTTAAAAAATGTTATCTGCAAAAAATAAATATGTCATTTTCAAAATGCAGGAACTTTCTCCCTCTATATTAAGATCTCACCCTCAAAGGGACAGATTAAATGTGCTTATTGTTTGTAGAGTACTAATTGGGTAACATGACCGACAGCCATTGTTTTATTACATATTGCAATTATTTTATTTTATTTATTCATTTATTTATTTGTTTATTTGTGGCACCAGGGATTGAACTCACAGTCTTGTGCCTGCCAAGGTGCTTAAGCCACTGAGCCAAACTCCCAGCCCTTGGCAACCATTGTTTTAAACTCATAATGTGGCTAGGGATGAATTCATATTAGAAGAAAAAAAAAGTCAGCTTTGCCATTTTGATGGTGTTAGTAGAATTCGTATTATTAGCTTGGTGTTATTTTCAATCTCTGGATCTCTGCAGCAATTTGTTTTAGCTACTTGTCTATTTATAAAGATTAGTTTGGCTAAAATGAATAATACCCATAAGTGCATGGAAGCAGTCATGGGTGCTGCCGAGTGACCGGGGTTGGCTGGAAGTGGGGACCAGTGAGCACACGAGTGGGCCCCTTTTGTTCCCGAGCCTGACTCTGCCCAGGCGCTTCACGTAGCCCTGACCATGCACCTAGCGCAGTCACTGGGGATCATTCATCTATTTGTGTAGCCATGGTTAGTTTCTTACGTAGTACAACAAAAGTTACATAAAGAAAAGTCTGTATGTATGCTAACGTGTTTGGGTCTGATTAGCTCTTCCTTTTCTTTGACTGGTCTTGTGATAGGTTTTTTTGGTTTTTCAATTCACACGTATTTACTGAACACCATCCCTAGCTGCTGGGAATATAGCAACAGACAAAAATAGATGGGGGTTCTGTCTTCATGGCCCTGTCTGTCTCATAGCAGAAGAATATGAATCAGATACATTCATAGTCAAACACGGACTCACAGTGAATGAGAAAGGTACTTGGTACATGAGTAGAGTGTGGTTTCTCCTGCTCAGAGGTCCAGTGTGTCAGAGATTTTTAACATCAGTATTCATTTTCCTAGAAATGACAAAAGAGGATTGCATATTAACCTTTTGTCACCATGACAAAATACCTAAGAAAAGTAACTTAAAGGAGGAAAGTTTTATTGTAGCTCATGACTTCAGAGGTCTCAGTCCATGGTCACTGGCTTCATTTATGGGCTGGCGGAGGCAGAGCATCACGGTGGAGGGGAGCAGATGGAGCAAGAAGAGCAAGTCCCAGCAGGCTTCCTGCTCGCACTTCGGCTCTGTAGAGTCCCTCTGCCTGCTGCATAGCCACGTCTCTTCCTTTAGTTTGCTGCCCCACGTGCCAGTCATCTCCGGAAACACATTCAACCCCAAAGCGAGCTTTACTCATTTTCCTAGACAGTTCTCAATCCCGTTGGGTTGATAACTAATATTAACCATAACAAACTGGTTGTGGTGTTATAGGCCTATAAACCTAGCACTCAGGAAGCTGGGGCAGGAGGATTGAGAGCTCATGGCCAGCCTAAATTATGTAGTGAATTTCAGGTCAGCCTGAGCTACATAACATGACCCTGTCTGAAAACAAAATAAGACCACCACAACAACAAAACCAAGAAAATAAAAAAAAAAAAATTAACAATGATAGATCAAGTCCCAACACATGCCGAAAAATGTGTGCTATATTGAATAAATCAGTGGGTATTCTTTAAACTCCTAAAAACCAACTCATTTGTGTCTTTTTCCTTTTTCTCCTTCTCTCCTAAAACATTGATTTATATTGCATATTGCATGTACGCAAAATGCTGCCTACTGAATTAACACTGGAAATACAAAGCCCCATCCTTGTCCTTCTTAGATCAGTGGCAGCCGGGAATGACAAGTGTGGTGGTGCAGGTGTGACAGGCCTTGCTTGTGAGAAGAGTGCTGCGGGCAGTGACTGCAGGAGGACGGCCTGTTGCCGAGCCCCAGGAGCCCCACTCCTGAGC
>RJWM01015232.1:0-35530 GCA_004363535.1 Dasyprocta punctata
CCAGTACTAGAAGGAACTGCAGCATTTACTCCCCAAGGGCCAACATCAATTCTGCCTGGCTGGATGACTTTCCTCATCTGTTGCATAGCAACCTCCCCTGTCAGCTGCCTGTTTTTCCTCAGCACTTCCTCTGTGTAGTGTCTGTAGTGGGATGTGATCAGACTCAAAAAAGGAGGTCTGAAACACCATTTTATATGCTATCTACTTCCATATCTGTATCTCTAGTCCTTCCTTTGGCCTATGATTTCTAAATCTGTAATTCAACTGCCTACCTACACTCTCTAAATGTGTAACTCTCAGTATTCTCAAAATTAGCAAATTCCAAAGTGAGTCCCTTGTATATATTCTTCTCTCCACCATCTATTTCCTTTCATTATACCACTGTCTCCACATTAGAATGTAAGTTTCTTAAGGAGATAGACTGTTGTCTGGTTTGTTCATTGTGGTATCCCTAGTGCCTAAAACAATGCCTGGTCATTTTATATGCTCACTAAATATTTACTTGATGAATAATCAGTCACTGTCCACCCAATTGCTAAAGCAAGAAACCTGAGAGACACTATTTTGTACTGTGATAAATGTCCTTATTTTCCTCATATAAATAATACATATTCATTATTGAAATGTAGGGACCAGAGGTTTAGCTCAGCCAGCACAGCGCCTGCCTGGCAAGTGCGAGGTCGTGAGTTCGATCACTGGTACCAAGAAAAAAAATATTGAAATGCACACTCACAATTAAAAATTCAAATACTAAGTATTTTAGAAATTAAGTAAATCATTCCAAATCTCACATCTTGAAATAACAGCCAAGATTTTATGCTACATTTTCATAAACTACTTATGCATATATATTTGTGCTTACATCAATGGGATTATAAATATGTCACAAATATTTTAAACTGCCTTCTTTCTTAACTTCTACATTTGCCTCCCAGACATGTACTGTTAATACTTTTATCTTCCCATGTTCAATAAATAATGTTTTACTGCTTTACAAAAATTACCTAGTACAAAAACTTTTATGCATCTGATCTTATTTAATAGTAATCTACCTCAGATTTATTCTTTAAATGGGTGCATCATAGTCCATAAGTATGTACTACAATGCATTCAAACATTTCCCCAGGCAGGCATTCATTTTAGTTTTAAAATTTTTGGGAAGAGAGGAACATACAAACAATATTGTAATCAAAATACCTATGCACATATCTTTATTTTAATTTGTAATTATTTTTTATTTCTATGACACAACATGCCTAAAACATACTCTATATTGCTTGGTATTATAAGATCTTTCCAATTTTTCCCAACCTGATCTGTATTATCATTTCCTTGTGATTTTAATTTATATTTCTGATAAGTTACGTAGCTGAACTGTTTTATTAGTAATGGACATACTAGATTTCTTTTGTAAAGTGTATGTGCAAGTCTTTCACCTATATTTTGTTTGGGTTGTCTTAATCTTAATGGCTTTCAGAAGTTCTTTATACAGTCCTACAGGTCTTATTGAAAACTCTTGGAGCCAGATATATTTCAATTTTTCACATTTAAGTAAGGTAACATAGCATATGTACTTTACATTACACCATAGTGCCAACTGTAAATGCCACAAAGGTCATATATTAACTTCTTCCCATGGCCTCAGCAGTAGTGAGAATGTGATCTCGGATTTACCAGCAAGGCAAGCTCCCAAAGACTACTCTTGGAGCCAGTGATTCACTGGAAGGACTCACAGAACTGAGAAAATGTGTTACAGATAAGACATGGTTTATTATAGTGAAGGAATACAGATTAAGTCAACAAAAGGAAAAGGTATATAAGCAGAGTATAGAACAGAGCAGGCATAAATTTCCAGTTGTCCTCTCTAAAGGAGTTGTATGGCCTGGGCTGACTCTTACCAGTGATATATACAAACACACAGAGTTGGGGACAGTGGAACATACCTGTAATCTATGCACTTGGGAGGCCGAAGCAAGATGACTACCATGAGTTCCAGGCCAGCCTGGGCTACATAGTGAGTTCAAGGCCACCATGGACTACATAAAGAAACCCTGTCTCAAAGTAACAAATAAACAACAATAACAAAAATGCAAAAGCAACTAGAGTTGTTCACCCAAGCCTTGGTGCCCAGGAATTTTATTAGAGGTCAGTTGGGTAGGCATAGAGAATCTGCAAAGCTGACCTTAGTTTTTTAGTCTCCGGACTATCCAGAGTCAAAACTAAGGCCTTGGAGCTGAACCTCCCACTACAAACCATACTGTTAACACAGGTCCCAGGCAAACAAAAGCAGAATATTCTAAGGGTTTACAGGTTATCTCCCAAGAGCCAATTTTTTTTGTAAAAGGCATTTTTTTAATGCACAGGGTTTGAACACTCCAGATATAGTGAGTCAACATTTTCACTGCAGTCACAACTCCCACCTAACACTTTGAAAGAAGGGATTAAAAAAATTCATATAGGCCAGTGGCACATGACTGTAATCCTAGCGCTTGGGAGGCTGAAGCAGAAGGGTTGCTGTGAATTTGAGGTGAGCCTGAGCTACATAGTGAGTTCAAGGCCAGCCTGAACTACACAATGAGACGTTGTTTCAAATAACAAACAAACAAACAAAACTTCCAACAAACAAAAAAACAAAAACAGAAACACAAAAAATCCCACTATCACCAAAAAATCCCCCAGCAATGATGGAATTCACTGCCACAGCTATGGTGGGAGCAACAGTCACAGGAGATGGAATTTCTAGGGACAGTACTGGTAACAGGGCCAGCATTCAATGTCTAGTGTTCAGCGTTAGCAGCAACGCCATCCAACCAGCTAATATTTATGGCATGATTTTGAAAATACAGCTGCTTTTAGCAACCTTTAGCAAAAGGTTTTAGAAACCTTTTAATTTTGAAAGAGATACACATGAAATTGCAAAGATATACCTTCTAATGGTTGTATCTATGCAACTGTAATACAAAATCTAACCCACGATAATGACATTGATGCAACATGCATATACAGTTCTATGTCATTTTAAGGTCTCTCTAATCACTACAACAGTCAAGATACAAAACCAGTACATCACCATCAAGATTTCTTCTTTGAAACCCCAACGCGAAGGGAGGTACCAACTGGAACATGGCAGATGGAAAGGCAGGAGAGAAGCCTGAGAAGCCTCAGCAAGCTGGAGCCTCTACAGTAATGGAGGGGAAAGTTTCAGTTGCAGTGCTCAGAAGCTATCAGCTGAAGAAGCAGCTGCAGACCTCCCAACCAAGCCTACAGAGATATCCAAGTTTGGATTTACAATTGGTAGTCAGACAACAAAGCATCTGCTATATCCATCAAACTTGGATCAAGTAAGCCTAAAGAAACTGTTCCAATTCTTGCTCCAAAAGCCTTTTCACTAGCAGCAGGTTTAATGAAAATGAAGACAGTGAACCAGAGGAAATGTCTCCAGAAGCAAAGATGAGGATGAAGAATATTAGAAGGGATACACCACCATCAGTTGGGACCAAACTCTTTCAATAAAGGAAAGCATGGGTTTTCTAATAAACAAAAGCTATGGGAACGAAATATAAAAATCTCATCTTGGAAATGTCCATGACCAAGACAATTAAATGACATGTTTTGAATTGGGGTGTGGGGTGGGTAAAGAGGAACAATTTCCTTTTTTAAAGAATGGTGTAAGAGTTATCTTTGGAGCTGCTTTTTTTTTCTCTTTTTTTTTAAGATTGAGTGGTACACTAATGAGAGTTTGAAATTAGAGGTAATTTATATTTCATATATAGATTTGAAGACATTTGCTAATTTTATAGTTTCATGTGATTAGTTGCCAAAGATTACAGATAATAAAGAAATCAGAAATGGTGCCTTTTTAAGAATTGTATATTTTTTAAACACAACTATTAACACATAAGAGGAAGTTACTGTCTATTTAAAACAGCAAGCAGTTACTCCTAAATTAATGCCTGTCTAGTATTCAGGAATAGCCTTACAGAGAAAGGGGGAGGGAGTATTACATTAAAAAGAAAATATTGCTGGACTACTGACTGAAAGTAAACTTAGATGAAAATAAAATAGATGTTTTCCTATGGGCATTTGTTTTGTCTCAAGTCATCAATATTAGGTATTGCACTGCTATCATACAGATGCTTAGCTGTTTTGCAAAAAAAAGAACCTTTAAAAAACTTTTATATGAAATATCAAGTATGTGAAATAGCCCACTTAACCTAAATGGTATTAGTCTTCAAAAAAACAGCCACTTGATACCACAGTAAATCAGTATTTTGAATGTGTTTCTCTTGGTTTTTATTAGCTAGTTCCTGTAAGCGTTTCCACCAGAACTAGAAGCAAATCATAAGGAAGCTGTTTTTTAAAAAGTACAAAGCACTACCAAAAATTTGTATGTATATAAATGCTTAAGTATTTGACTGGTTTTTATATTTTTAAAGGTAAAAACACCAAAAAAATTAACATTGTACAAAGATGGAAAATAGTAACATACATTTTGTGTAACTCTAAGCATTTACGTTACTAAGTGGTTAAATACAATTTGAATTGAACTCACTGCAGGATTTCTTATTAGAACAATTATATGGTTTATTTTAAGTATACACATAGTGACTAATGGCCTCTCAAAAGCATATTGTAGGTACTGAAAATAAATAGAAAATGCATCTTCAAACATTTTATGGAATTGCTCATCACATATACTGTTTGTATAACATAGGGTATTTGTGTTATATTTTTCTATTGCATATGGACTTTTATTTATTATTTTGAAAACCAAAAGAGAAAAAAGGATAGAAACAATACAGAATTTCCAAAAAAATGGGAAATTAATACTAGTTAATATACTGCATATTGTTATCTTGTAAGTAGTTGCTCAGGTTACAAGATTTAGGCACAAAAAAACATGATCAAACAAACAACGAAAGTGCAAACCGTTCTTTTGATGAACTAACAGAGATTAGTAGTATAATTATCTTGCATGTATATACATACACATGTTTATGTATGACTATATGTATATACATATATATATGTATATGTATATATGTATATACATATATATACATATATATGCATGTACATATAATCTTTTTCCTTCTCTCTTTTCCCCTTTCCCCTATTCCAGTTGTTCTTTCCTTTTGAGCACTTTCTTTTCCTTTCATTATCACAATACCTATTGTTCATTTTGGATCTTATTACTCTTTCAGGTTTTTTTTTTTACACTAAGGAGATGATACGGTATTTACAAAAGTGAATGATTTATTTCACTTATGAGTATGGTCTCAAGTTGTCTCCATTCACCTACAAAAGCCTCAAGAATATCTTTCGTGATAGCTGAATAATATTCCACCACATAAAAATACCACATCTTTTTTATCCATTCCATGGTTGATGGGCATTTGGGTTGTTTCCAAGATTTAGCTACTACAAATTGTGCTTCTACAAACAGATGTGCACATATAGTGCTATGGCATGACGTTTTCAATTTTTCTGGGAAAATACCCAGAAGCAGAATGCGTGGATTGAATGGGACTTCCAATCCTAGTTTTTTTTCATGAAACTAGAAATAATTTTTTGCAAAAGAAAACCAGAAACTATGCAAAGGAATGGAGATTAAATGATGCACTCTTGAATAACAATAGGTTTATTCTATTTCCAGAAGAAATCAGGGAAGAAATTTAAAAGTTGCTAGAATCAACTGACAATATAAGCACAACATACCCAAACCTATGGGACACAATAAAAGTAGTTCTAAGAAGGTAGGCTATAGCAGTGAAAGCTCACATTAAAGGAACTGACAGATCCCAAATAAATAATCTAATGATGCAGCTCAAGGTCCTAGAAAAACATTAACAATCCAAATCTAACACTACTAAAAGGAAAGAAATTATACGGATCAAACTGGAAATTAATGAAATTCAGGTTAAAAAACAATACAAAGGATTAGAAAATAGGTTTGTTCTTCGAAAGGATAAAAAGTCTGTTAAACTCAGCCAAATTTATCAAAAAGAACCATATCAACACAAACAGAAATGAAAAGGGCAGCTGGGCATGGTGGCACACGCCTTTAATCCCAGCACTCAGGAGGCTGAAGTAGGAGGAGTGTTGTGGGTTCGAGGCCAGCTTGGGGTACACCTCGAGCACAAGGCCGGCCTGAGCTACATAGTGCGACCCTGCCTCAAAAAACCAGGGCTGGGAGTTTGGCTCTGGCTTAATTGCCTATCTGGCAGGCACGAGGCTGTGAGTTCGATCCCCGGTGCAAAAAAAAAAAAAAAAAAAAAAAAAAAAAAAAAAAAAAAAAAAAAAAAAAAAAAAAAAAAAAAAAAAAAAAAAAAAAAAAAAAAAAAAAAACAGAAAGATAGAAAGAAATGGAAAGGGAAAACACAACAGACACTGATGAAATCCGAGAACGTGAAGAAACTTTATCAAAAACTTGTATTTCAATAAATAGTAGAATCTAGAATAAATGGATAAATTCTCACACACATATGAATTACCAAAATTGACCCAAGCAGACATAAAAAACTATGAATAGACCAATAAAAAGCAATGGAACAGAGAAAATAATAAAAATGCTGCCTTAGTTACTTTTTACCCCTTGCTGAGACAAAATACCTGTTGCCCAAAATTAGGGAAGTAAAGGTTTACTTCTGACAGTTCTCCAGAGTTCCAGTGTACACTTAGTTGGCTCCAAGGCAGCATGGCGTGGTTCATGGCGGCCACCAAATAGCAAGGTGCCCAAAGCCGGCAGGGGTGGGGGTGGGGGCGGGAGCGGGGGCAGGGGCGGCACAGGGTGACGCATTCCTCTCGCCCTTACTCTGTATGTCAGCTCCAGCCCTGGGCGGGTACAGCACTCACATCACCAATCCCAGTACTAGAAAACAAACCAATCACCAACGCCAGACTCAGCCCCTTCCAAATTACATTAGGCCTTGGGGGTACACAGGATCAAACCAATACAAGTGCTATAAACTAAGAAAAGTCCAAGACTCCAAGAATTTACCACAGAATCTTAGTAGAACTTCAGGGAAGATCTAACACTAATTCTCCTCAAATTCTTTCATCAAAGTGAATGGAAAGGAATACTCCGAAACTCATTTCTGGAACTAGCTTTACCCTGAAAGCAAAAGTGGAAAAAGACTCAATACAAAATGAAAACTGCAAGCCAATTTTCTTAATGAACATAGATACAAAAATCCTCAAAAAAATTTGCAAATGGAATGAAACAGATTAATGCAAATATCAAACATCATGACCAAGTTGGCCTAATCCCAGGGATACAAACATAGTTTAATGTAATGAAGCAATAAATGTAATACATCACATAAATAGAAGCAAAGGTTAAAAAAAATGACCACTTCAATAAATGTAGAAAAATTCTTTAACAAAATCCAACATCTATTCATGATTTTTATAAAACTGACAAAAAATGTACAAAAAGACTGTACCTCAAACTGATAAAATCAGTTTATGACAAAACCACAGTCAACATCACAGTTAATGGAGAAAAATTGAAAGCACTCCCTCTACAATCAGGAATAAAACAAGGATGTCCACTCTCACCACTCCTGTTCAATACAGTACTTGAAACTTTAGCTAGAACAATTGGAAAAGAAAAAGAAATAAATTGGATACAAATAGAAAAGAAAGAAGTCAAACTATCCTTACTCACAGATGATAGGATCTTTTACACGGAGGACCCTAACAACTCCACCAGAAGACTCTTACAACTAATAAACCAATTTATCAAAGTGGCGGCACACAAATATCAGCAGCATTCCTATATACCAAGAATGTGCCCATTGAGAAAGAAATCAGGCAAACAATTCCATTCATGATAGCTTAAAAAAAATTCATTACCTAGGAATTAACCTAACCAACAAAGTAAAAGACCTCTATAAGGAAAACTATTGTACTCTGAAAAAAAGACTAAAGAAGTCACTGAAAAATAGATATTACTTGTTCCTGGATAGACAGAAACAATATTGTCAAAATGGCCATACTAAAAGAAATGGCTATACTACCAAAGATGATATATAGATTTAATGCACTTCCAATCAAAATATCATGAACATTCCTCACAGAATGTGAAAAAAAAGGACTCCTAAAATGTATATGGAATCAGAAGAGCTCTAGAATAGATGAAATATCCTGAGCAACAAGAGCATAGCAGTGAACATTCCAATCCCAGATTTCAAATTATACTACAAGGTTGCAGTGAGAAAAACAGCATAGTACAGCACAAAAATAGAATGCTGACCAATGGAACAGATAATGCAGAAACCACACTAGATACCTTCAGTCATTTGATTTTTGACAAAGGGCCCAAGAACATATCCTGAGGAAAATATAGCCTCTTTAATGAAGAGTGCTGGGAAAACTGATAATCTATATACAGAAGAATGAATCTAGTCTCATGTCTCTCACTCTGTACTAAAATCGCATCAAAAATAAATTGTACATATATATTAAAACAAACTAAATCTGCTGTAAGATAAAATATGTAAAATTCTTGATACAGACATAGGCAAGGACTTCCTGTACAGAACCTCAATTGCACAAAAAAAAAAAACAAGAATTAACAAATGGTATTAATTAATTAAAAAGCTACACAGCAAAGAAACAACAGTGAAAAGAAGCCAGCAGAATGAAAAAATATTTTGCCAGCTACTCTTCAGACAGAGGACTAATACCTAAAATATACAAAGAACTAAAAAATGTTAGAACCCCAAAATAAAAGACTAAATAAAAAATGGGAGCTTAAAATGAATAGACACTTCACAGAAGAAATACAAATAGTCAATAAATACATGAAAAAATGTTCAGCTTCTCTGGGCCATTAGACAAACACAAACTAAAATAACACTGATATTACATTTTCCTCCAGAAAGAATGGCTATCACCAAGAACTCAAAAAACAAAAAAAGCTAGTGAGACTGTGGAGAAAAAGGAATCCTGCTACGTTGCTAGTAGGAATGTAAACTTGTATAACCACTACGGAAATCAGTATGGAGATTCATCAAAACACTAAAAATAGAAATTCCATTTGACCTAGTTATACCTCTTTGAGTATCTTCCCAAAAGAGTTAAGAGACATCGTATTACAGTGATAAATGCATACCCATGTTTATAGCAGTACAACTTACAATAGCTGAATCGTGGAAGTGGCCTATATCCTCATCAACCAGATACAGAAAGTTAAATATCACATGGTTTCTCTTGAAGTGAACCCAAACTATAAATCTGAAGAGCAAAATAAAAGATTGATGATAGGAAATAGGGAAGGTACTTTGTGGAGATGCAACAGGGTTCTGAGTGGAGATGCAAAAGGGTCCTGGGAATGGGGACAACAAGAGGGCAGGGAGGGGAAGGAGAAGTGAAAGTGAATAAGATGAGCGATGTATATGTACCAATTCCCCAGATGAATGTTTATTATGTATTGCAAATACATACTAATAAAAATGGGAAAGAAAAAAAACACATTATGTCAGACATGGTGCTTTTATGGTAAAACATTATTTTAGATTAAAATGTCACTGCATATTGTAAAAAGAGTAATATACAAATCACAGTTTAAGTTTTTCAAGAAGAAATAATAAAACAAAAACCATAGCATGAGATATAACACTTCTTAGTAACTAAGAAACAATGAGTCCTTCTTGAAACCTCTACACTGAAAATATATACTGAGGCCCAAACAGAAAACATTATGTTGCCTCAGAATTAACACTTCATAATTTTTAAATCCCTCTTCCATACTTTAGGGACTAAAGCAACTGGATTTCATCTTCTTTACTTACATATGCAGCCGAGTTTAAAACATTTTAAAAGTATGTCTACTAGGTGATACATGGTGACGTAAGTGCTGGGTAAACAATGATGAACAAAATCATTTTATTACATCCTTTTAAGGACTAATAGATTCCAACTTAATGTAAGAAACAGAGTCCAGTCACATACAAAATTGTAAGAAACTTCACTAGGTTTTTACTACCAATTTGTATCATAAGAACCGGCAAAATGACACACTAAGATTATATCAAATATATTTTGACATAGACTTAAATAGAATACATTTTAAATAGTTACATTACAGCAATGGATATTCCACTAATAAGCAGAAGGTTATCAAAAGAGACAAAGAGAGGAAGCCTACAAGTAGGACCTCAGTGCAGACTGAGGATGTCGCTTGCTAGCACACTGGATGATCCTGCCATGTGGGCTCATGGCCTCTTGTGACACAGAGCTGCTCCCCTTTCATTTGCTACAGAAAATCCTATGATATATCTGAATGCTCTCAGATACCTACAATTTGATTTAGCATTATAAGCATTCTCGATTTTCAATATGAGTATCATGCATATAAACCAATTAATTTGAGAATCATGTGGCATTAACAATTATCACATATGTAGCTGGCCTCAGAATAGTATCAAAAACTCGTTTATGACATTTCTAGATTTCGTTTTATGAAACAAAGATTGTTTAAAAACTGTCAGTAAAATAGCATTTTCCAATTCCATCACCATATACACAACTGCACATTCACAACTGTTAGAATACACATCATCTGAGACTGTTATATACAGATCACAATGTTCTACCACACAAACTTCCTTATAATACCTGCATAAGCATGTAAATTTACCCACTTGACTAACAAAAATATTTTCATTTATTTTTGTTCACTGGGTTATCATTGTAGTGATTTTTTCTCCTCCACAATCCTCTGTGCATATCTCCAATTACTTCCTTGTGTTATATTATTAGACATGGAATTACTAGTCAAAGGAGTAAGAACTACTTTAATGCTCCTATTCAGTAACACCAAAATGCTTTCAAGAAAGGTTTTTGTTGATAGTAACAAGGCAGAAGAGTTCTCATGGTACTCTTAATGAACATTTGCTTTAAAACTATCTTTTCCAGTTTGAAAGACAAAGATATTCAATTGATTTAAATTGTACTTCCTCTATTATTAATGAAGGGGAATGCTGTCTTTGTGTTTATTAGTCATTTAGCCTTCTATTGTAAATGTTCTTTGTATGTTAAGGATGTTAACATCGCACATATTGTATCTGTTGGAAGCAGTATATATTTTTAGTTGGTGACATCTCTCAGTCTTATTTATAAATTCTTGATCTAGGTAAAAATGTACACCATTACTTTCTCTTCCACTTTTTTTTAATGCTAAGCATGTCCTTTACTATCCAAAAATGAAATAAATATTTCCTTTTCTGGAAAGCAATTCAGAAATGTACACTTAGTGTTTAAAAAATACACTTTCTCAGTAGTTTTTCAGCACCTTCTTCTCCCTGAAAAAAAGGGACACACGAATTCCTCACCCAAGCCACGTGAAGAAGGATCTATAAAAATCACTTATAGAAATTAGGCAGCCTATGTGAGAGAAGAAAAAAAGAGACATTTTAAATTTTGTATATTCAAGTTTTTTCTGATGCTTGACTGAGGTTTGACTTGTTCCTAAAGGCTATTTTACCTTGACTACATTCTTGTGGCTTCTTTTCACTATTTATTCATTTATTTATTTTAATTTTTGGTACCAGGGATTGAACTCATAACCTTGCACTTGCTAGGCAGGCCCTTGAGACCTGCTGAGCTAAATCCCCGGCCCTTCACTATTTATTTAATAATAATGAGTAACATTTAAATTGGTTAAAAAATCGTCTATGATCACTATACTCAAGGTTTATCTCCAGATGAATGGTGAAGATTTGAAACTTAGCTAAAGATTGCTCAATGCTCTTCATACATATTTTCTCACCATCATGGCCTTCAGGGGTGATTGATAACTTCTGAATTTGGGCTGAAACTCATGTAATCCACAATATGACCTGCCTATCCTGTGAAACTTTCACCCTCATGTAGGATAGTATCTGAGACTAGAACATAATTATCTGACACTTACTGTACTCTTGGAATGTCTCTGGCAGAGAACTAATATTGTGTCTATCTCAAGCCTTAAACATCTTACATCCTTTAGCAGGGAAGTCAATCTGTCTTCCCAACTTGCCTTTATACTCAGAAGTTTTTCAAGGTCAGAGTAACGAAGAGCTACCCTTAGAATATGTTACCACATATCCTGTGGTCCAAATTCTTCCTCAAATCCCTGATTTTGACTCAATTTCTGGTCCTCAGGTTCTTCTCATCTGACAACAAAAACAGCTGTCAGTGATACAACTGTCGCATTATCTGATCCTTGGCAGCAGACGCAAGGTAATACAAGTTCAAAAGAAAAGAATCACCTAACAGGACACCACCACTGGATTTGCCCTCCAACTTGACGCACTAAAAGTATGTAATATTGATGCTTTCAAGACACTGGACATCAGGCAATGAAAAGCAGTGACACTTGAAAGATAGGGGAAAAAATGGTGAGCCCTTACTGCTTGAGAGGTTTCAGTTCATGGAGCAATGAAGGATAATGTGGTCCATAGCATTCCCTGAGTGAGGTGCCAAGATGAAAGACCAAAAGATCAAGGCTACTAGAGTACACAGAATACCAAAATAGAGCTACACAGGGAGAACTCTGGAGATCTTTGAAGGACTAACATTAAGTATTCAGCAGAGTACTGATCAGTGAATTCACAGAAGGGAATTACAAGAAGCTGAGGAAAGAATCACCTGAGAGGATTAGAGGAAATGAGTTCAAAAAAGTTAGAGGGAACAAGTTCCAGAAACTCACACAGGTATGAGGACTATGCCTGTTCCTATCAGCTGAAGATCTCATAATTTCTGTGGCATGTAGTGGATGGGCCTTGCCTCCGTGATCAGGGCTAAGAAACTTTAGGCAAAACTATGCTGTGGTCTCTGTAACAAAGCCTAAAAGCAAGACCTGAAAAGATCTAACTGCTTCCGAATAAGTGCATTTCACAACAAAGCTGAGGAAGATTTATGCAAGAGTATCTAGTACCAAAAGGCAAACTTTACCAATAGGTAGAATTCATAAATGCCTGGCATCCAATAAAAAATAACCAGAAATGTGTAGCAGCAGAAAAATGTGACCCATCATAAGAAAATTTAGTCAATTACAACCTGATCAAAAACTTACATTGATATTATATTTAACAGACAAGTACATTAAAAATTATAATTATATTCCATGTCTCCAAAAAACTAGAGGAAAAAATGGTCACCTTATGCAAAGACATGAGATATATATAATAAGGTTCAAATCATATGTCTAGAGACAAAAACAGTAATATTTAAGATGAAAACACACTGCATGGACTTAACTGCTAAAGATTAGTAACTTTGAAGATACAACACTAGAAATATTTTAAATGAAGTAAAATAAAATGTAAAAACAAACAGCAAAAGTGTATTTGTTAATGCTGTTTCCTCCTCCAGGAATATCCCTGCTTCCTACCCATCCACCCTGAAACCACTTAGTTCTGAATATGTCTTCATTTCATTTCCATCATCATTTTCTCCTTGTTTTATCTTCCTGAGTAGGTCAATCCCTATTTTTTTTTTTATTTTTAGACACAAGAACTCATTAAGTTGACCAGGTGATCTTGAACTCCTGCGTTCAAGCAACTCTCCTGCCTCAGCCTCCTGAATAACCAGGACTACATACCTGCCTCACTATGTACTTGCCCTCCACTGAACCTATCAAAGCGGTAACTTCACAAATATTTGGGTCTGAGATTAAGGTCTATCTTCTTCACAAGAAAGAAGATCCACGAGGACAAAGATGACATGTGTGTTTTTGCTTACCATGATATGCCCAGCAATTCAAACTACATTAGTCATATGGTTCCCCTTCAACCTGTATCCCATGGGTATCTATCGCTTCTGAGATTTTGATCTATTAATTTTATTCTCTCTCCCATAGCTGTAACTTCTCCTTATCCTCTAGGTATAGCCTACAACATTAATTCTTCCTCACTAAATAAAATTTGCCATTTATTATGATGCTTCTAGCTGCAGGCAGTGTCACAGTTGTACCCAATAGGATGTAGGTGGAAGGCACTAGATAAGATTTTGGGAAAAGTGCCACAAAAAAAGAGACTAATTTTACTGAAAGTTCAATTCTGCCCACTCCTCTTTCTCATTCTTCCTACCTGATAGCTACAGTTGCAGCAAGCATCCTGCAACCATGAGGCATTTGGAAGATGGTAGCTACATGCCAAGGATGACATGTACAACAAAAAACAAAAAAAGAGAAAAATGTGAAGGGCCTGATACATTGACAAAATCCTCAAAGTCTTGGATTTCCTACCACTAGACTTATTTTTAAAGAGAAAAATTATCACCTGATCATTTTATGCATCTCATTTTCAGATCTTTGTTTCTGATAGCCAAATACAATTCCACATACCCAACAGAAAACACAAAATTTTCCTCAATCTCTCTTTCACACACATGTACATGCGTACATACACATACAAGTCTGTAACAAACTATTCTGTTTCACTCTATTCCAACATATTAATATGATTGTGAAAATTTATGAATTACGATCAACACAGTCTAAATTCTCCAAACTATTATGCTCACACTTTACCCATCATTCCCTGTAACACACACAACTGCCTCTTTAACTCTCATTTTCATAATTACACACAGTGGCCCATTCTGTACTATCATACACACAGTGCCCTTAAACTCTAAGATGCACTACCTATGACACATTGTCAAATACAACTGGTTTTAATTAATCTCCATTACCACACACATGATACCCATTACACACACAGTCACACTCATGATTATTTAATCCCTGCACTGTCATAGGGATTCACTACCATATCCACAGCCCATATCACACTATAAAACATACTATAAAAGCATCCTCCAAGGCCAGCCTGAACTACATAACAGACAGACAGATGAAGGGAGAGGAAAGGAGACAGGAGGAAAAAGAGAAGAGAAAAGATGAGAGAGAAAATGAGAATGAGGTTGCATGGCAAGGTATAAAGTTCTGGGTGAATCTAGGCCATGTGTTTGATACAGAGATGAGGGAATATTGTATGACAGTGAAGTAGTGTGGGGAAGGTGATAATGGGGGCAATGTGATCAGTGCGAATAATGGAGAATCGTATGAATGGTTATTATCAAGAAATCAAACAATAACAAAGGCTAGAGGGGATGTGGGGAAAAAGGAATCCTTCTTTACTGCTGGTGGGAGTGTAGACTGGTGCAACCACTGTGGAAATCAATGTGGAGATGCCTCAAAAAACCAGGATTTTAGGTCCCACTCCACCCAGCTATTTCCCTTCTGGGTATCTTCCCAGAAGAATTAAAAACATCATACCACAGCGATATATGTGCACCCATGTTTTATAGCAGCACAATGTGTAATAGCTAAACCTTAGGAACAACCCAAATGCCTATCAACCAAGGAATGGACAAAAAAAGTTGTGGTCTTTTTTATACAATGGAGTACTACTCAGGCATAAAGGATAAACTTGAGACTTTTATCAGTAAATAGATGCAACTTGAGACCATACTCATAAGTGAAATAAATCAGACTCACATGTGTAAACATCTTATTGTCTCCCTTGTGTGAGAAACTAAAAGAGTAAATAAGTTCTGAAATGTACAATAGATCTTGTGAAATTGGAAGAAATTGTTCAAAAGGAAAAAGGAACTAAGATGGGTAAAATGGGAAAGGACAGTAGGGGAAAGGGAAAAATGCAAGTCAGTTATCATATTAGTGTCTCTTAGTTCATTAAAAAGGAAAACTTGTGCTAGTATCAATTGGAGAAATTTTTATGCTCATATCTTGTACCTGGAGCAACTGCTTCAAAGATAACAACATGTAATGTACTAACTATTGTTATAAAATTTTGTTTTGCCTTTTTTCCATAAAATCAAAAGGAAAAAAAAAGAAACTGCAGCTTATATACACAGTGGAATACTATTTAGTCTTTAAAAAGGAAGTCTTGCCACTTCCAACCATATGGACGAACCTGGAGGAGGAGGAGGAGGAGGAGGAGGAGGAGGAGGAGGAGGACATGCTAAATATATATGCTTAAGAAATATGTTAAGTGCACATGTTTAAGAAACAATCCAGGAATACAAATACTGTGTGATCACACTTGTATGTAAAATCTAAAAGTTGAACGCATAGAAACAGTATACAGGTGGTTATCTGGGGTCAGCAGGAGGGGAAAGGCAGAAATGTTGGTCCAGGTACACAATTCCAGTTATAAAATGAATAGTTTTTTAAACAGAATCCCAATTGTAGAAAAAATAAAACCAAGAATCAACAAATGGGATGATACCAAGTTTCCTTCTGCACAGCAAAGGAAACAACCAAGAGAGTGAAGAGACAATCTACAGAATAAAAAAAATTCTGCCAGCTACACCTTCAACAGAGGACTAATATCTAGAAAAACTGTTAGCTATACCTCTGACAAAAGGGCTAGAATAGTCCTCTGACAAAAGACTAATATTTAGAAGAACTCAAAAAATAAATAGACATTTCTCAGAAGAAGTACTAATGGCCAACAAATACATGAAACAATGTTCAGCATCTCTGGTCATGAAAGAAATGCAAATTAAAACAACACCAAGATCTTATCTTACTCAACAAAGAATGGCTATCGTCTACCAACAAGAAATCAAGTAATAACAAATGTGGACAAGGCTTCAGGGAAAAAAAAGAACCCTCATACTTTGTTGGTGGAAGTGTAAACTAGTACAACCATTATGGAAATCAGTATAGAGAGAACTCAAACAACTAAAAATAGAAATTCCATTTGACCCATCTATTCCCCTTCTAGGTATTTGCCCAAAAATGTTAAAGACATCATATTATAGTGATACATGCATACCCACACTCATAACAGCGTAACTCACAATAGCTAAATCTTGAAAGTAGGCTGTATGTTCATCAACAAATAGATTTTTTAAATATGGTTACAATAGAGTACTACATTGCCATAAAGAAGGGGAAATCTGAGTCATTTGTAGGAAAATGGATGCATTTTAAGATCATACTGTTATGTGAAACAAATTAGACACACCAGTTTAAATATCACATGGTTTCTCTTATGCAAGAGAAAGAGGAAGCAAAAAGAATTAAGATGACTCATGTACATGCACCCACTCCCCACAATGAATATAATCACTGTATACTGCAAACATGTGCTAACAGAAATAAAACATTATTAAAAAATAAAACATTCCATTTAAAAAGAAAATGAATAATGTCTGGAGAATTACAGCTAGTAATAATGCATACTTGAAATTCTCTAAGACAGTAGATCTTAAGTATTCTCAGCATGTGCACACACACACAAAAGTAACTACGTGAGCAGTATATTAATTGGTTTTGTTGTAGAAATCATTTCACAATGTACAAAATATCATGTTATACATCTTGAATATTAACAATTTTTATTTGCCAGTTATACCTCAATGAAGCTGAAAAAGAGCAAAGTCACCTAAAATAAAAATTAAATTAGGCATAGGATTTTCATCAGTATAACATCAAATTTCATAATCACGTTCATTTATTATCCCAGAAATGGCTTTATAAATCCCAGAGTAACTCACTTGAGTTTTTGACTCAGAACCTCTATTTTCCTGGGAGATTTTATCTAACAAGGACAATAATACTTCTTTTTCCCCATAAAACAAAGTTTGTATTTTCTTCTCAATTTATTTTTCAAAACTAAAAACTATATTGTTTAGGGACATACATATAGGTGATAAAATATAAGATAATGAAACATATTATTAATAAAAAATCAGGGTACTTTTACATCTAGGTGAAGGCAGATAGGATGGAGGGATTGGAAAGAGTGCAGAGGGTGGCCCTGAGGTACAGATAACATTCCAATTCTTGTCCTGGCTCATGACTTTGCTGACATTACTTTATTTTTATGATTTTAAATGTAAATAATTCATTTAACAAGTGCCTATGTATATAGCACTGTTCTAATCACTGGTAGCATAGAAATAGACAAAAAAGTTGTCTCTTCAAGGAGTTTGGAAATCATTAAAGAAATAATAAAATAACATACGAGAACATATAAACTTGAAGAGTCTATCTATAAAGTGTCCAAGACAAAAGATAAAAAAAAATCCACACATCACTGTGAAATTTCAGAATATCAGGGATAAAGTTCAAATCCTAAAAGTTCCCAGGATTGGGAGGTAAAAAGAGTTCAGATAAGACCAGAAGGATAGAAGGCTGTAGAAAGAGTATTTCTATCATCTGACTTATTTAAGCATATTGTAAAAATAAGAAAATAACATATGATAGATGCAATAGAAAAATTAATGATGGAAATATAGAAAAAATATGCAGATGAAAGGGAATTGTTAACTATAGAAATTATACAGATGTGTATAAGAAAAGACGTATGATCACAATTCATTGTCTCTTTAGTCAACAATGTTTGCACAATCATGAAAGTATAAACACTATTGCTAACCAAAAAGTACGCTATGACAGTATTAAAAGAACAGAAAAGGCAAAGTGGGGGAGAAAACCTGAGAGTTAAATCTTCACCTACCATAACAGAAGTCAACAGCTAATACTCAAAATAAGCAATTGAAGAAGTTATTTTAGAGCCATATTGTTTTGAACCTAGATAAAAACTAAAAGAAATAGCTAAATATTTCAGAGCTGGCTATTGTAAATATTCATTCAAGGCTGGTGGTGGGAAAAGGGGGAGCTACTATAAAATACACGTTCTATTCTGTATATGTTAGTTGCTATAATTAAAATATTTTTTAATTATAAAGGAAAAGAAGGGATATAATGAGAACTGGAACTTGCTGAGATGAATGAGATCAATTAGAATAGATCAGAAGATTCTATGGAGAATATAAAATAGGAAAAAACAAAGTGCCTCTTCCCAACGGTGCTTGTGCCATGTTTGCGCCATGCTTGCTTTTTATTCCTTTGCAAATTGGGTCATTACGTATTGCTCTTAAATTGCTCTTAAATCAAAGGGAAGATCTGCACTTGAGAAGTGATCACCAGAAGACCTGGTAGCTCCAGTATTATAGTCAGAGTAAGAGTGAAATTACGGGGCAGGAACCAGGAAGACTGAAGACAGGAAAGAGGAAATTTATTTTGAGAAACGCTTCGATTGCCACAAGGGGGCACAACTAGTATGCAGTATTGCCTCTCCTTTCTTCTGCTTGTTCTTAGTTTTCTTTGCCATCTCTTAAAATGCCTAGGTTTCCGATATTCTTCTGTTTGGGTGCCCTTAAAAAAAATCTCACTCCACAAACTCCCACGGCAATCTCACTCATACCTTAATTAAAACTACCACTATACTCTGACTTTCAGATCTCTACTTGTTATGCTACTTGCTTCACGGCAGCACCATGAATTCCTGACTACCTACTGGCTACCGGCTAACTCCACCTGAACATTCCAAAGGTGCCTCAGACTTTGTGTACTCAAAATTGAATTAATTATTCTTTCCCCTCAAATTTGCTCCTCATTCTGCATTCTTCGGCTTATGAAATGGCTTTTACATCTTCTCAACTGTGCTCAGCAGAAAAGCAATTAGAAATCATCCCAGATTCCTTCTTCTTCATCAACACCCTGTATCCCAGTCAATAGCAGAATAATACTTAATTTGTTGTATACGTGTATTCTCATTTCATTGCCATTGCCTAAACCCAGATTTCAACATCCTCTTGTAACAGCCTCCTAACTGGTTCTCCTGCAGCCAGTTCTGTCTTCTCCATTCTAAACAAAACCTTCCCACTCACAGGATCTTTTGAAATCTCTCACTCTGGCTAACCCCTTAACTAAAACCCCAAAGTGTCTCCTCATTATTCTTAGTGTCGAGGGCTCTCCATAATCAGGCCCCTACCTCATTATCCTCTTTCTCTGTGCTTTCTTTTCTCTTTCTCCTAACTATACTACACTTCTTGAACATATAATAAACATACTGTAAATAGCAAATCATTTCATATATGTGTTTTTGCTCATAATGTGAAATCACATTCTTTCATTTCTGATCCCTACCACTTTACACTAACATCTACATACCTTTTAAGACAATGCAAATATTTATTTATTGCTGGAAACTTTTCCCACCCAATAGAATGAACTACTATTTCCCCTTTTGTGTTTCTAATGTACTCCATACAGACATTTATGAAGCATCGGTAACATTTTGCTGTGCATATTTGTGTGTGTCTCTACTACTAATGCCTCGAATCAGGAGCATGTGTTATTTATATCTTTAGTCAAAATATATACCAGAATACCTGGTATACACAAGATGCTTGACAAACATTTCTGAATGAATACATGAGTCATCATGAGGATGAGGTCAGCCAGACATCAATCCCTATGTATGGTAGACATCAGTATTCAACCATATGAAATTTCCCCCTGAACCTCTGGATCATTCTCAAGATAGCATACCAAGAAAAGCTATTTCAATTAGTTGGAATTGGTACAAGATATACAACTTATTTCCCATCCTGCAATGTAGGTTACTACAATGGAGTGACTCAATAATAAGCCTACCAAATGAAGATTATGATTTGTGTTACTTTAAGCTACCAAGTTCATGGTAATTTATGTATTTTGGTTTTTTGAGACAAGATCTCACTCTGTAGTTCAGGCTGGGCTTGAACTTACTCCTACAATCTCTTCAGACCTCCATTTGTATTATGGCCAGCAAAGGTATTTCTATTTGTTATGACAATTTTCTGGCAGGAGATAATATAGTGTTCTGAGGAATAGGTACCATTTTACAATTCACACAAAGCTATCATATGAGCTAGCAGAAGCCCTATAGTCTAAAGTAATACGGCAACACAGATGTAACACATTCATAGTATGCTGTGGTAGAGAAGCTGTGTCAGAGGGTTGAGGTCCTGGAGGAATCAACAATATTAGAAAATAATCATTAAATGTGGACTACGTGCCAGTTACTTGCCAGGACACTATATATCCGTTACCTAAAATCCCTACACCTTAATTTAGTATTAATACCCTGACCGAAAAATGTTTATTCATATAACCATGATCACACAGCTAGAAGGTAGTTAAACTGGCAAATAAACTCAGATGTATCTGATAGTAGACCCTGGATCATTTCTGGTATACCATGGTGCCTCTTTGAAGTAAATGGGTAGAGGTAAAAAAACCATATTACTATTTCTTATATCTTGACTTTCTAGAAGCCATATTTTTTTATCCACATTTATTTTTGACTACGTGCTAGAGGATCAAACGTTCCTGAGGCAATTTCAACTGGTAATTCCTCTGAATATTGCGTAAATATAGACAACAGATCTATACCCATACCTATAAAGGGAGAAAAATCACACTATATACTGTAGCTTCCCTACTTCCTATGGGCTGGTTTTTATTTATTTTGGCTTGTTTAGTCATAATTCCTAGAATGATCTAGCTCTGTTCCTGAAGCTCTCATCACACATTCATCTCTCTCCTACTCCTACTCATTTTTAGAACTTCTCCTCAGTTCCCCGGATGATAAAACTATTGATCTAGCTAATCCCAGTGTAGTCTGTACTATACCCCACTGCCTCCACCATGAGAAGTGGTTAAAGCAAACATCGGAGAATAAAATTTTGTTGTTAGTGCACTTTTTCAAGATTGCAAGTAATCCCTATTTAAAGAGATAAAAGGCACTGTAAATTTCCGTAACTCTTATTTCACTTGATGGAGTCCAATATGGAGCCTCTGGGGTATCTATCAGATTCTAAAATTGACTGAAGTTTCCCAACGTTCACTGAAGAGTGAATTCTGATTTCTGAAGGGAGTTCCTTAATGATGATGAACAATGGTTAATAAACCCCTGAAGAGGCCAGGGGTACAGCTCAGCAGCATGGCTCCTGCCTGGCAAGTGTGAGGCCCTGAGTTTGATTCCTAGTTCAAAAAAGAAAACCCTAAAGATTTCACATTGCCACTATGAGTCCATAACAATTAAATTACTTAGAACTCAAATCATAGTTAGTACATAATCTTGGGAAAATTCTTCTATCTCATTTTTTTGGGTTTCCTCATACATATGTAGAACAATAATGAAGGTTCCTATATTATATGACTATTGAAAGAATTAAACAATCTTATAAGCTATGTGTAGTTCTTATAGTTCTTGGCATATTGGTGGGAATATAATTACATATATAATTACTAGAACTATTTTAATCAACTTCTATCATTAATCTTTTTCATTTTTCCAATGATCTGAATTCTCTTATAAACCTTTATCACTCTCACAACATTAGTAAAATTCTGTCACTGTGTACTGTTTTATGCTGCGTAAGATTAAACTTCAGATTAAAGTCCTTTCCAAATTCATCTAAAAGATTCTTATCCACTACTGACAGATTCATCATTATCAAGTAAGACTGAAATCCTGCTGAAAGAATTTCCATATTTTTATATACACAAATGATCTTGCCATTATGAATCCTCTGATGATGGATAACATTCAGTCTCTAACTAAAGGCTTATTTATTGCAGGTACAGAAGATGAACAAGTATTAATTTCTGTTTGAAGGTTTTCATATACTTACTGCAAAAGACTCTCTTTACTAAATAAAATTTGAGCTCTAGATGAATGCATTACTATATTCATTATATTTAAAGTGTCTCTACCTGCTGTCAATTTTCTGATGTTCTATAAGAACTGATATCTTCAAAAACCCTTTCCCACATTCATTATCGCACAAAGTTTATTACCACTATGAATTCTCTCATGCTCTGTGAGGTCTGAGTTGAGTTTGAAAGCTTTTCTATATGCATTACAAGGATAAAGTTGTTCTCCACTCCTGACTCTCATGTTTGAAAAAAGTCAGAGTCTTTCCCAGTTACTACATTTATAGTGCTTCTGTTCAGTATAAATTTTCCTATAATTGAAAAAGCTTGATCACCACTGCAAATTCTACCATATTGGGGAAGTCCTTCTACTGTATGAAATTTCTGGCTGTTGAAAGAGTATTCAGTTCTGCCTAAGGATTTTTATCCATACGTAGAGACATAATCAATCAATGTGAGTTCTCAGATGTGAATCCTCAGATGTCAATCAAGACTAACATGACTAAAACATCTTTATGTTCACTACATTTGTAGGGTTTCTCTTGGTTACAAAGAGGCATCAGTCTGAAATACTGATAAAGCTCTTTTAGACACTGATCAGGTATATAGTGTTCTCCCCACCAGAAATTCTCCAGTGTATCACAAATTCTAAAATCTCTGAGAGTCACAGTCATGTGACTCATTTATCAATGCTCTTTCTCTAACTGCATTTCTACAGTGAACAGACACCTAAGCTAGCTTTTTCTCAGTTAATAAATTGACAACTGTTCTCCTTATAGGATTATTCTTCTAAGTGGTAGTATTGTGGCTACGACAGGCTTTCCCAGAAAAGGAATGTGTTAGATTCTTTCTTGCCAGGTACACTTGCAGCACTTCCTTTACCTATGTCATCACTTGCTAAGTCTTCTCCATAATAAAGACTCTGACCAATTGGCTTTGGATTCTGGATTCTGGATCCATAGCAATCTTTCAAAATGGACTTCTCAAATTTTTCTCAAATTTTCCTCTTTAGGGAAATTTCTCTCTTCCTTCTTTCCCACTCTCAATTACAATCTAATCATCAAAATTGACAGATTCACACACATAAATGGGCAAAGAACAACAATAAACAGTTCACAAAAAAGAAAATACAAACAGATAATAAATACAGTCATTCTTCACTTAATGACAGAGAAACATTTTAAGAAATGAGTTTATTTCACCACTTTACAGAGTGCACTTACACAAACTAAGATGCCTGTGATGTCCCTAGGCAATATAATATTATGGCAGTGCCATCGCATATATGGTCTATTACTGATGAAACATCACTACTTGGCAAATGACTGCACTGTATAAGAAATATCCACCTTATCAGTCATCAACCTATGGAAATGGAAAAAAAAGGTTCATTTTTCCTTTTTCATTCTCGCCAGTGGTTTATATGAGTGGTTGTCTGGCCTTTTTCTTTCCTGCCTTTTTCCTTCCTAATATGAATATAATACAAACTTTCTGGGAAACAAGTTTTTTGATACACAATTAAAATCCAGAAGATAGCCATACCACTTGAGTAATTTCTTTTCAAATAATCTATCCAAGAAAAATGGTCAGATATGCAAATAAAGATTCACATATAAAACTACTCATTGAAGCATTTATATTACTAAAAAAAAGAGAATACCTCAAAAGTCAAAAAACATGAAATTCTTTAGGCAAATTGTGTAATACACTCATGATGGGCTATCATCAAAATTGTCAAAGAATTGTAATTGACACGTACAAGTTACCATAAGAAAATTCTGAAAGAATAAGGCAATGTTATGGGCTGAATTTTGTCTTCTTAGGCCCACTAAGAAAATGACTGTGTTTGGAGACAAGATCTTTAAAGAGGTAATTCAATTGAAATGATATCATTAGTGTGAACTCTAATCCAATATACTTAATACCTTTGTAAGAAAAGGAGATTAAGGCACACACACAAATAGCAGGAAGACCATATGGAAACACATGGAAGAAATGACAACCATCTGCTTGCTAAGAAGAAAGGCCCAAAGAGAAACCAATCTAATAACACCCTGGTCTCAACTTCTAGTTTCCAGAAATATAAGAAAACAAATTTCTTTTGTTAAAGCCATCCAGTCTAAAACAGTCATGACATAGAGATCACTATAAGGACAAAGTCAATTTGACAAATTCGAAACACAGTTGTGTTTTCTTTTGAGGAAGTCAGGGACTTAAAAGTGGTTTCTGCTAAAAACTGTGACTCTTCAATTGGGCCTACAACTGCCAAACAAGTAACTAAAAGCAGAACAGAGAGAAGAATAGCCACAGCAGCAAACAAGCCCACTCTGGGAACCAGCACCACGTGCAGGACTCCGGCAGACAGGGAACAACTAAACTCACGCCTCTGCCCATGAGTCAGTGCCATTTACAGACCGGGGTTAGAGAGAACAATGGCTGCACCAGCAAACAAGCCCAGTCTGGGAACCAGCACCATGCGCGGGCCACAGCCGGACTGGGAACAGCTAGATCCCAGGACCTTCAGGTGCGTAGGCTGGCAAACAAGAAGTACCAACCCCCCCACCCCCCATAAGGGATCAGCTTATCTGGAGAAACACAGGTTGTGATGATAGCTATGGAGGTGAAATGCAATTGGATGTCTGTGGTGCTTTGGTGTTTCACTAACATTGCAGGTCTAGGGCCAGTGGTCTGATCACAGGTTCAGAGGATATCGCTAAGCATTGTGTCATCTAGAGGGGATCCCCTCCTGAGGGTTGCAGTCATTGTTGATTCCCTATGGTCTTGTTTTGAGGTCCTATACCGTTTCCATTGTTTTGTTGGGTTGGGTTTTATTCTCTTTTGTTTTGTTTATGTTAAATCCCATGGCAGGAGAAGCTATTTCAAGGATAGCAAGATATATTATGGTAGCAATTTTGGATTTGCTATTGGCTTGTTTTGAAGTTCTTTATCACATTCATTGTTTTGTTTTTATTGTTTCTATTCTACTCTGTTCTGTTTAAATTTTACTATGTCCGAAGTTATCTGCAGCTATTTTAAAGACATCAAGGGGCATTATGGTAACTATTGTTGGTTTCATAATGTCTTGAAGTCTTGTATCTCTTACACTGATTTGCTTTGACTGGTTTTATTCTGTTACATACTCTTTAAAATAAAAAAAAGCAGAACAAAGCTAGACCTTTATTTTGTAAAACTCTGTGTCAGATTCTTCTCAGCTCTCCATCTAGGCCTATCAGTCATTTAAAGAGTACCATTCTAAAAGTTGGTAAAACAATGTTTACCTTTACATTTACCTAGTTTATTTCATCGCCCTTCAACACCGAGATCATCTACACCCAGAAGTCTCCATTTCCATAAACCTATAGTCACCTTGGATTCTCAGAGTCACATGACTGAAATTGTCCCTCAAGTCATGAAGATTCCTCCCATGAAAAATGACTTACCCTTGAAGTCCCAAGGATTCTTCCCATAAGAACCAAATTGCCTCTTTAGTTATCAGGATTCAACCTGAGCCAGGAAACAAGGACTGACATCATCTGCAAGATACTAGCCTACTAAAAGCACCCCATTAAATGTTTCTTTGGCTTTACTAATGGGCTGTTCTGATGTTCTTCATCAGTGTGACTCCTTTAGCTATTAATGAAGTTAGTCTATTATATCTAGTTATCCCTCCAAAGCCCCATGCTCTTATTGGTGGGGATTTGGGGTGCTGATTAGATCATGGGGCATGATAGTCATCAGTGCATTAGTCCACTGATGAGTCTGTAGCTAAATGTGATACTCACCAGTGAATTAATCCAATGAAGATTTCATAGCTGGGTGTGATGTTTGGAGGGGAAGCCTGTTAGAGGTGAGTCATTGTGGATATGGCCTGGAAAGGTATATATCCCTCACACTCCCTTGATCTCTCTCTGCTTCCTATCTGCCATGCCACGAACTGGCTCTCCACTGCCACACCACCCTGCCTTGGAACTGGTAAAATACCGACTGAAACCTCTACAAACTGTAAGCCAAAATAAAGATATCCTTGAACAGGTGGGTAATCAGGTATTTTTCCAGCAATGAGAAAGTAACTAAGGCAGAGTCCTGTCTTTATCTTCTCTTACTTTTGAATTAAAGATTTTGCTTGTAAATTTATATTGTCACTTTAGTTTTAATTTCCATTACAACTAAATCAAAGACCAACCTTAGAGCATAAGTAACTGTATACAGTCATCCTTTGAAACTCATTGAATTTGGTACTCGGTACACTGTAACTTGAAAATTTTGTGCTGGTACTTGTACTCTGCTTGGTACTTGATATGCAAGCTGTAACTTGTCAGTATTCATTGCCAAGTGACTTGATATCCTTTCCAACCAAACGATTTGCTTGGTACTTGTAGTTTTTGGTACTTGTCACACCTCCCAGAACCAATTAACCAAGGAACCACTGTATACTGGAAAGAGACATACCAGTTAGCTAATAGTTAATTTTCTCTAAGCAATGAAATTGTGGATGATTTTCATTTTCTTCCTTATAAAGGCTTTTTCTCTAAAATCTTCAGAAGAAGCCTGACTCTACTTTTATAATATAAAATATGTAAAAAAAATTTTACAGATATATATGTGTGTGTGTGTGTGTGTGTGTGTATATATATATATGCAAACAGTTAAAAATAATAGAACAAGAGAGAACAAAATGGAAGATTGGTACTATGGCTTGTATTGAGTTGTCTCCCCCAAAGTCTTGTGCAATCACAGGTGGGGTTTTTCAGAGGTTTCTGGATCTAGGGTGTATGATGCTGGGATTAAGTATGTGATGTTGGGATTAGTGGTGCCCTCCCCTGGGTGTGGGTGGCACCACCCATAGGGTAGGTAGCCTGAGTAAAATATAAAAGCAGATATTGGTTGTGGCTGTTGCTTCTGCTGTTTTGCTACTTCACAGTTGCTGCTGTTACTTGCTGCTTGCTGCCTTCTGCCTGCCCTGCTTTGCCATGGACTGCTTCTCCTCTGTAATGCCCCTCTGCCATGCCACCTTGTCTCACAGCCAGCCGACTGTGGACTGAAACCTCTACAAACTGCTAGTCAAAATAAAATTTTCCTCCTTTAACTTTGAGTGTCAGATATTTTGTCTTACCAGAGAGAAAAGTAATTAAGACAAATCAGAATGCAACCTTCATTCTCTCTGAGATCTGGAATCCAGCCACTGGAAAATAACAAGTTCTTGAAGAAAAAAAGAAAAAGTAGATCACCAGATCATCTGGAAAGAAGTGATAGGAAAATTAGAAGCTACAGAGAAGTTGAAGTTCTAGTTCCACAGAAGCAAGGTAACAACACCTAGGGCTGGGAGATTCAGGGAGAAGCCACTGAAGACTAAGCCAGCAACATGGACTTCAAGAGGAGCCAATGGCTACTGTGAACTACAAAACCAGTGCCAGGTGTTACTCCAAGGTGACTCCTTCCACAGAGCAGGCAACAACCAGAGAGAGTTACCAGCACAGGCACCTGTTTCATCTCTAGAGTGTTTAATCACAAGCCATTTCAGGAACTGATTGATTACTTAAATCTGGGATTCAGAACAACTAAAAAAGAACTTCATTTCAGAGCTCCCAGTGTTACCCTCCCACAGTGACTGGATGAGAGACAGTGTACACATAGCTGTGGACAGAGAGCACTCTAGAAAAAGATCTCAAGAAGATTAACCTCAGGCCAGGAAAGACGCAGCCCTCCCACCCCAAGTCAGGTCCTGCTTCAACTGTGCTCAGAAACACGTGGGCCTGAAAGTGCCAACACTAAGTACTTCAACAGGTGGGTAAAGTGCTAATATTAAGTGCTCTGGCATGGACACTGCCACAGGCTGGCTTAAACAGAAGTGCCCCGAGATTAAGGAGGGCACATGGCAAACCCAGGGACCATAAGGTAAAGCCAAGAAAACTATGACTTTTGTGACTTGCTAGACTGCAAAATGAATCTTAGAAGAAAACCACTCCTTTAAAAACACAGAGAAACTCCTTTAGACTCAGTTTCTTGTTTTTCTCTTTCTTTTTCACTAGTTTATTGTGATTTGGGGAACTGTCCTTTGTCATTTTTTTGTTTTTTCCTTTCTTCTCTTTTGCTTTTTAGTTTCTTTTCCTTTACTTCTCCCTTTTCATTTTGTCTATTTTTCATTCTCCATATTATTTTCTCTTATTTTCCTTTATCTTCTAATTCTCATTTTCTACCTTTATCTAATTTTATAAATATGTCTCTCAATAGGATCCTTTGTCTCACTTTTCTCTCCTCCTTCTCATCTCCCTTGTTTACTTTTTCAAAATTTTCTATTTGCATTCTCCAATTCCCAACCCCCTATATCTGTAATGGTATAACCATTAAACTTTATTAATCTCTAGGCAATTAATTTCATGTTACTACTGTTGAATTCTTTTCTATAAGTAGTGGAAATATGGCTGTCACACTTAGTAGATATTTACTATATGTCAATGTTTGATTTGTCTTAAGTGTTTATACTATAATTATAGATTTATTTTCTAAGGATAGGGATGGTATACTATTGTTTCTTATGGTAAGTCAATGTCCACTTTGTTTTGGATGTTACTACTGTTGCTAATTTACTTGACATTTCCAGGGCCACATACTTGTTGCTATTAATAGGTTTTCTCTGTATGTCAATATCTGGATTACCACTGTGATATTAACAATACTGCAGTTGATTCCTGGAGAACAGGGTGCTGGGCAAATTAAAATGTATTCTCCCCTCCCAAATGAACAGAGGTGGTCCAATATTGGGACAGAGGCAAGGGTCTATAACTAGCCATCCCGAGTGCATCATTGAAAAACAGAATAACTAAAGACCACCCTAGCAACAAAGTCAAGTGACAACCAGCCTAAGCACAAAACAAAACAAACAAATACAATAGAAATATGAGACAAAGAGGCAACAAAAATATCTCTCAAGTAATTCAAATCCACCATGCCAATACATAGAAGACAAAAAGACATGCCACAAACCAGAAGATAAAGTAGTTCCCTCTTAGCCCCAGTTTTCCTTTGGTGGCTTCAGTTACCTAAAACCAACCACACTCTGAAAACACTAAATGGAAAATTCCAGAAATAAATAATTCATCAGTTTTAAATTGTGTTACATTCTAAGTAGTGTGATGAAATCTCATGTTACTTCTGCTCTATCCCTGGTGAAACATGAAACACCCCTTTGTCCAGCATATCCATGGTATCTATGCTGTCCACTCATTAATCACTCAATATCCATGTGGGTTATAAGACTGACTGAATGATATGGCAGTGCTTTTATACAGAGTTTGGTATTATCCATAATTTTACCCATGTACTGGGGGTCTTGGGTGATATGCCCCATGGATAAGGGAAGACTAATGTACTACGTAAGTATCCAGAGTTAGTAAATATGTAAACACAAAGTTTACAAAGTTACATGAAAAAGATCTAACATGACAAAAAATACATATAAAGTGGCAAATCATAAGAGGGAAAAAAAGGAATGATGATGAAATATATAAAAAGTTGTTAAATTCCCTTACTTAAATTTGAGATATTTAACTTAGATATCATTTCACACACACAAGATTGACAAAAATTTTAAAGTTTAACAATACAAAGTGTTAAACATAAAGGGAGACAAATTTTCAGTCTATACTGGTCGGAATTAAAAAAAATTTTTTTTTTCGGCACTGGGGATCAAACTCACAACCTCGCACCTGACAGACAGGCGCTTAAGCCGCTGAGCCAAACTCCCAGCCCTAGTTTGTTTTTTTTTTTGTTTTGTTTTGTTTTTGTTTTTGTTTTTTTGAGGCAGGGTCGCACTATGTAGCTCAGGCCAGCCTTGCGCTCACGTTGTAGCCCAAGCTGGCCTCGAACTCACAACGCTCCTCCTACCTCAGCCTCCCGAGTGCTGGGATTAAAGGCGTGCGCCACCACACCCGGCGGGAATTAAATTGTTAAAATCATGATTTTTCTTTAGCATCTATTGAGGTTTAAGATATATATAATTTATTATCCAGTAATTCCTCTTCTATCTGTCTATCCTGGATAAAACCTTGCACATATACACAAGAAAATGTTTGTAAGTATGCTCATTTTAGTATTGTAATATTAAAGAAACAAACTAACTGTCCATACTTGGGGGAAAGGAAAGATAAAGCATTTTACAGTCAGAAAATATAACACTATATAACAGTTGAAAATTAATGAACTCAATTTATATATCAACATCAATATCTTGAAAACATGTTGATGAGCAAATAAGAAATAAAATACAATATGACAGTGTTTAGATAAATTTTGAGACTGCAGAAAACAATACTATACATATTGTAGGGATATGTGTACAAAAATATGATCCAAAAGGACACATATCAATTTCACAATTCCTTTTACTGAGGAAATTAAAAATAAGAGAAAGGTGAGAAGAAAAACAGGATGACAGCTATATTTGTAGTATTTTATTTATTTTTTATGAAAATTTTAAAGAAAATATAGGAAAAATCTTAACTTTTATTCAATCTGTAAAGTGGATCCCTAAATATTACTTTGTGATCCTTCCCTATACATTTAACATATCTGATCATTGAAACTTCAAACACACATACATATTTAAGAAGTTGCAATTACTTTCTGTTGCTGCCATAACAAATTATGACAAGGACAGTAGCTTACAACAACACAAATTTTACTTTCTTAGAATTGTGGCAGTCAGAAACTCAAAACCAGCTTCACTGAACTAACATTAAGCTGTCAGCAATGCTCATTACTTCTAGTACCAAGAATCGAACTCAGGGTCTCACGCTTGTTCATTACTTCTGGAGACTTTATGGTAGAATCTATTTCCTGGACATTTCCAGTTTCTAAAGGCCATCCACATTCCTTGGCTACTGGCCCCATTCTCCTTCTCTTCACAGTTGGTAAAGTAGCATCTGATCTCCTCTCTGAATCTTGTTATCTTTGTGACTCTAAACTTTCTACTTCATTCTTCTTTTTGGTACCAGGAATCAAACTCAGGGCCTCACACTTGCCAGGCAGCCTGTTTCATTCTTAACTTGTGATTATGATGGGTAATCCAAAATAATCTCCCTACCTCAGTATCTTTCCTTAATTTAATCACATCTGCAAAGTTTTCTTGTACCTTGTAAGGTCATATGTACACAGGTTTCACAGTTTAGGATGTGGACATCTTCAGGACCATTATTCCAACTGTGATGCAGTCTATTCTCTGGCCTCCAGAGATGCACATCAGTTGCACACACAAAATATATTTATTTCATCTCAGGATCCAAAACATCTCAACCCACTGCAGCACCAATTCAAGTTTAAAATCTCATGTAAGTCTCATGAACTCAAGAGTCCCAAATCTCATCATATAAATCATCTAAATTAGGTACAGATGAGTTTCTGGGTATAATCTATGCTGAGGCAAAATTCTTCTTTATCTGTGGACTTGCAAAACTAGAAGAAAAAGAAAAGCTGCCCCCAAAATACAATGGTGGGATAGGAAATAGATAAAAATTACAGACATTCTCATTCCAAAAAGGTGAAAAAAGAAAGCAAAAAAGAGTCACCAGTCTCAAGGAATTTAAAAATTCAACTAGGCAAACTCCATTAGTTTGGAAGGCCTGGCAATATTCCTCTGTGGCTCAAGGATCTACTTTCTAGAACGGTGATAGCGAACCTTTTAGAGACCTACGCCAAAACTGCAACTCAAACCCTACTTCCTTATGGCAAAGTACCAATAGTGCAATTAAACCTGAATACTAACCTTTTAGTTTAGAAAAAAAAAATTCATACATTAACATCTTGTCTTAAAAGAAAAGCAAAGTAACAGCTTTCAATGATACAAGAGGCTTTTTATTGAAAGGTAAAAGTTTGCATTTGGTGTGCTTTTGCACAATTAATGTGACCTCAGATGTTATATGCATGCTGATAATTAGTCAAACTCTAGTTGGGGCAACTTGGCTCATATGCCAACAGAAAGGGCTCTGCATGTCTGCTACTGCACATGTGCCACAGGTTTTTCATCACTGTTCTAGACCAAGGCCCATACTGCCTTCTGTTTCATGAAATCTAGGAAGCATGTGCAGCTGAATATTTTTATTGGCCTGTCTCATCACCTGTAGAATTTTGGGAGTCCAGTAGCCATCTTTCATTCCATCCTCTCTTCCCTTCCAATCCAAACTGGCAATGTTTATGCTGGTACAACCTTCTAAAAGAACTTAAGTGTCCTGTGTATATCCTGAGGAGTCACCTCATTAGATAAGGGCTTCTCCACAGATCTTTCTTGGATAGTCTTATCTCTATTCCTGGATTCTACTGAGACAGCAAAGGAGATTTAGGAGAAACATGCCTAATCTCTTGACAAAGCCCTCCATATGACTGAGTACTCTGAAACTTTTGATCTTCTTCTAAGGCAGTAGTAAAAGGCTATCTAGTCATAACTTTGGTTTTCTCTCCAGAGCACACTTTCTTGACAGTGAATCTCCTTATTTAAACGTTCCTCAAACTATGGATGGGCTGAGAATTTCTCAAAGCATCAAGCCTGGTTCATTTTTGCTTAAAATGAAAGCATTGTTGAATTTCTCTCATTCTTGTACTATGAGCATCAAGAAGAAATCAGTCATAACTCCAACATTGCTTGGAAACAGCAAAGTGTCCAAGCTCATTGATTACAATTTCTGATTCCCACTTAACTGTAAGGCACATTCTACCTCACATTTTATCAATCTATAACAGGGATCTTTTTTCTCCAGTTTCTCATAACATGTTCCTCATTTCCAATTAAATTCACACCAGTAATGTTTTCAATGTCCACGTACCTACCCCTAAAATTGTTTTAACATCCATATTTCTATCAGAGTAAGTTCTCTCTGCTTTCTTCTTCACTTCATAGTCTTCATGGTCAGGATCTATATTCCTAGTAACATTCTGTTCAGAGCTATCTAAGTCTTTTGTATCATGCTTCTCAACATTCTTCCATTCTCAATTATCCAATTATAAAGAGCTTCAACATTTTCAGGTACTTGTTACAACAGTATCCTACTTGTAGACATCAAAACGGTGTATCTTTGTTATTGCTCCTATAGCAAATTATCACAAATTTAGTGGCTAAAATGCCATTGATTGTAATTCTCAAAGAAGGAAGTCAAAACTCTTGTTAGTCTAAAATTAAGGTATTAGCAGTGTGTATTTCTTCTGAAGGCTCAAGGTGAGAAACTACTTCCTTGCCTTTTCTGTCTTGTAAAGGTTGTTTACATTTCTTGGCTCAAAGAATCTTCCTCCACATTCAAGGGCAGCTAGAAGAATAGCATCTTCTCTGCTCTCTGACCTCTGTCAGCCTTGTAACCCTCTAAAACTCTCCCACTTTTTATAAGGACGCTTGTAATAATCAAGGAGAATACTGTCATCTTAAGATCCTTAATCACATCTGCAAGTCCCTTGTAGCATGTAAATTAACATATGGATAAGTTCTGGGACTTACCATGTAGACATCTTTTTTTTTTTTTTTTTTTGCGGTACCAGGGATTGAACTCACAACCTCGCGCCTGCCAGGGCAGGCGCTTAAGGCACTGAGCCAAACTCCCGGCCCTGGTTTTTGAGGCAGGGTCGCACTATGCAGCTCAGGCCGGTCTTGCGCTCGCCTTGTAGCCCAAGCGGGCCTCGAACTCACAACGCTCTGCCTACCTCAGCCTCCCGAGTGCTGGGATTAAAGGCGTGCGCCACCACGCCTGGCTCCATGTAGACATCTTTGAGGTACCATTATTCTACCTTCCACAGAAATAATCTGAGAACTAAGCCAGGGGCAGTCAGAAATCACAGTCACGTTTAAATCTTAAGGAGAAGCAGCAAAAACTAAAATATTAGCAACTGTTATTCACAGCAAGTATTACCAACAGACCTTCTTCAAGAAAGTAAAATCCCTAAAAAGATTTATAAAAACATTTTAAGCCAGGTGTAGTGGTGCACGCCTATAGTCCCAGCAGCACTTGGGAGCCTGAGGCAGGGTGATTGATGGGCACAAGTTGGAGGCCAGCCTGGGCTAGATAGTGAGTATGAGGCCATCCTGAACTATATAGTGAGATCCTGTCTCACACACATAAAGTTAGAGGTTATAGCTTTCAAGCATATTTAGTAGTATGGCATCTAATGTCACTGGCACATCAAAAACAAAAAACCTCAAGACGTTCCAAATATTCTAAAAAGAAAAGGAAGTGATATCTCTAAAGTATCTAAAACTCAACA
Source organism: Dasyprocta punctata (assembly GCA_004363535.1). NCBI lineage: Eukaryota > Metazoa > Chordata > Mammalia > Rodentia > Dasyproctidae > Dasyprocta > Dasyprocta punctata. Next base: position 34,754 of record RJWM01015232.1, read on the forward strand.
GACTGTGACAGTCTGACCTTATCTGCTAACAACACCAGTGGCACACCTGGGCCTCTAGTCTTTTGTCTTTTCTCCCTTGACACATGCAAGCAGGACCCAAGATCATATCATTTTATATAAAGAAAACATACAATTGCAATGTAAACCAATAGCAAGGATGCTACATACAGAATGAGAAAGTAAGCAAACCAAAGCGAAGTACCCAAAACATGATTGAAAAGCCTCTCCTACTACTAAAAAGTGACTTTCTTACCAACAGATTAAAAACTCTTCTATTAGTGCATCTATCACATAGCATAGTGTTGATATAAATAAACAAAGACTCTTCAATTCCGCTGTAAAACTGTTCAGAGTCAAGTTTGTATTTAGTCTCCCAGGAATGTGATAGAGAAGAAAATACCAAAAATATTTACACTGTTTAAAAATACATGTATGTTATATACAACATTAGTACTAAGGTAACAAATCATCAGTTAGCACAATCAATGAGCACCATAGGTTTTTCTTTTGAAGCTTGTTTTCACAGGACTTGGCAATAGTTTCTAAAGTCCTGGGAACCTTTAAGCACTGGTTCTCTTTTTTTGACATTGGGTCTTACTATGTAGTTCATTCAGGCTAGCCTTGAACACACTGTGTAGCCCAGGCTGGCCTCAAACTTTTTAGTGACCCACCTGTCTCGGCCTCCTGAATGCTGGAATTACAGATGTGTGCCATCTACCATACCCAGTTCAAGCGATAGTTCTCAAACTTTTAAATTTTTAAAAATTCCTGAGAACC